>JUDQ01000373.1:0-33095 GCA_000812075.1 Scedosporium aurantiacum
TCTTCTTCTTCTTCTTCTTCTTCTTCTTCTTCTTCTTCTTCTTCTTCTTCTTCTTCCTCCTCTTCCTCTTCTCCCCAATCCACGTACGAGACAAACATCACCAACAACGGGATACAAAATAAAATCGTGACGGTCAAACTTACCCTGAGCATTCACATATCCAAGACCGCTCAGCACAGGCAATACTGCCAGAGCAGTTCCGGTGAAGCCGCGCATTCCGGCATACCTATTGCCCATCCAGGGCCACCACGTCTTTGTTCAATCACGAGGGGCGAATCCGCAGTGGAGGAGGGAGTGAAGGCAGGAAATCCAGGCTAACAATCCCGATCGCGCGGGCCAAGACAGGAACAAGAGAAAAAAAAAAGCGCAGGCTCCAAAAATAGGGGTGATGGAGCAACTCTCAGTGTGGCCCAGAAGTGGACCGACTGCCCGATTACGAAGGCAGCCGAAGAGCAAGCAGGAAGGCAAATGTTTTGTGTCGATCGGACAAATTGTCAAATCGCGAGGAATCCGGTGCTGGGGTTCGCGGGGGGGAAAGAAGTGGTTGCCTACTGAATTCTGGAGGTTAAAGTTGGAGACGTGTACATTCGTGCTCATAATTCTGCAAAAAAGGATTAAACGTTTTGCGTCCTTTCCCAAGTCGCGTAAAATGGGAAAAAACGGGGTCGGCAACTGCGACTGCGCCCCCTCCTCCGTCCCTCCTTCCTTCTCCCTCCTCTCTGCTCCGTCCTCTCTGTTACTCCCCCTCGTCAGTGCTTCGACCGGCTCTCACCTCACCTCACCTTATATGCGTGACCTTCTGGGCCAACTTTTTGTGACGTCCCTCACATTTTCCTTCCCTCTTAACTGCATTTGTCCATGTCAATGCACGCCAGGGTTCTCGGGCAGGCTATCGTCCAATGGGCATCGATTGATCTGTGGGCTGACGAGTCTCGCATCCAATACGAAAAACCGTCTCTCAAACTGCCCCGCCCATGACCAGGCGCAAAAGTCCCAGACCTTACAGAGTGGTACAGCCAGTGACAGCGGCAGCTTTGATTTTGCCAAAGTGGAATAATTGACCTTGGGTATTGTGGTGGGTAGGGTATTAGTTGGTGACGGATAGTGTCCTGATCCAGCGTCATCACGCCTAGCTGGCAGTGGCTATTACCCCTGATCGAGCACGCGATGGCACATAATAAGTCATGGCCCAGTTGGGCCTTTTCAGGGCATGCTATTTCGGCATCTTGGAACGCCTATGTAGAACAGACAGCATCAAGACGCTTTTGCATTGTTCGTACACTATTTCCTAGGAGGTTAATACTCTACATCTCCTTCGTACACTATGTACAGTCAGTCTCTCATCGTGCTCTTGACTGGGGGATCGCCTGGCTTGGTTGCAGGTGGACTCTAGAGCCAGCATTCAAGCTTAAAGCTCTGCCCATCCCATCAATCCCACTTCACCACACTACACCACACTCCAACGCCACGCACTCCACCGTTCACGGTCACTGGCGTCATTACTTTACGAGCTAAAAACGATCAATATGCTCGGAACTTGTCGTCATTCAACTCGTCTAGTAAGATCAACACAGTGTAGCTAGCGCCCGTTTCCAGCCTCGCGGTGTTGGTCCAGCAGAGAGATCCTGACCCGAAAAAGGCTGCCATTGGGGTCACAGCTATAGCCTCGTTCAACGTAAGGACCGCAGTATCCCTAGAGATGAAGCCGGCCTCCTGTTGAGGGAGGCAGGCCGCACGTGCAAACCACGAGTGGCTGGAAGAGCTTATATCGAGAGCTCGATAGCCTGTCTACGATTCTTCATCAAACGAAACCATCTCCTGCGCTTGAGAGATAGGCTGCCCCGTGGTTTCCATTCTTTCAAAATTGTTTGCCTTAATGTCCTTGCGAACAGGATACAATATCCGTGCCGCTTGGACTTGAGCAATAAAACGCCCGTGACCGCAACAGAGCGAAGCAGGCGACGACGTGGTGGGCTGACAAGAAACCCAATGAAAACGTGCTCCTTCATCCACAGAAACAGGGCCCCAGTGCTGTCCCTCAACTTCGATTTGTTTGGCAATGGCTGGTTCTTTTTGGAGACAAAGAGGCTCTGCTCGCAATATAACACCTCGTGTCTACTTCGTAGCGTCAGAATCTGCTAGCCGACTCACCTGAGCCGCGATATCGAGCCCCTCTGCTCGGCTTGTGTGTGTTGGGTCATTGGCGTATTCCATGTGGATAGGGTCTCTGTAAATGAACCTTCCTTGACTTTGAAACGACGTTGAAGACACACGAGCTCCGTCACATAGGGTCTGGTCCACCTGTGTAGTGCTGGCGGATTGATTCGAGGTTGCCCCGTATTTTATGTATTGACCACACATTTTGCCAATATACTTCGCGTGGATGGGGAGCCGGATGTTTGCATGGATGATCGGGGAGGCGAAAGCGAAAGCGAGAGGACTCCTCAGAATTGCGTGCGACATGCAGTATCTGCCGACTCTAACCTGGATAAAAAAAGATATCCCGACGGTGGTCCTTGTTAGTATATTACTTTGATATGGTAACTGTCAAGCCCCAATTCAGTGTGCTGTAATTCTCGATGATATTTGATTGATGCGAATTGGAGTTGGGACTGGTGGACTCGATCCGGGAGTAAACCGCAGGCGAACAAGATCCATTGATGAAAACCCACACCGTCCTCGACGCTAAAAGGTGCAAACTTCTCCCCGAGCACATCAGTACTGCAGTCGACCACTCACAAACTTCAGCAAGCCTAACTGGAGAATCGCCCAAGTTGCCGATAAACCAGTGATGAGACCTGAAACGATCCTGGGTTCCCGGGCGGTAAACTCGACAAAATAAACGGCGGCACTGCGCTATTATGCGCATCAGCAACCTCCCGAGCAAGTCATTACGAGCCACAATGCATTCGTCACAACCGCTGCAAACGGCGCCCTGGCGTGGCCAGTTCCTCTCCCACCTCACCAAGCTTCCGCTACCCGTATGTTCCCTCAGCACCATCCATGCCGCTAGCAACAACAACGGCACTACCGCCGACGCATCTTCATCACTCACCGCCACGACTTCGTGGGTGCCCCGCGTAAGAACCGTCGTCTTCCGCGGCATGTGGGGGACGCTCCCGGAGAACGAAAATAACCCGGCCGAGAGGAACCCGGCCGTCTACGAGAGTGACTTTCTCTCGCTGACGACAGATGCTCGGATGGACAAGGCGCAGGAGATTTCGCCGCCGGGGGGAGAAGAAGGTCCAGACGGCATGAGAGGCACGGGGGGAGGCGGTCCCTTCGAGGCCGTATTCTGGATTCCCGACGCGATGACGCAGTGGAGATTCAGCGGCAGGGCGTACCTGCTGGGACCCGACGTCGAGTCCGACGGTGAGGCGCCCGTCAGGGTTCGGGAGACTCTACTGGAGCGCATGCGGCGGGTTGGGGATGGGACGTTTAGCTGGGAGAGAGAAATTACAGCGCACTTTGGCAACATGAGCCCGCTGATGAGAGGATCTTTCAGGAACCCCCATCCGGGACGTCCCGTGGCGGATTGCACCGGAGGGGAAGGGCTTGGTCTCGGGCAGAAGGTTGAAGACCTCGGAGATGAGATTGCCAGGAAGAATTTTAGGGTCGTAGTGCTTGTGCCGGATGAGGTGGACAGGGTTGATCTCAGTGAGTTGGGCGAGGCGAAGAGATGGAGATATCGATATCTTGGTAAGGATGCGGATCCTGCCTGGGAGACTACCGAGGTCTGGCCATGATCTAGGAAGGAGGAGACGAGGGGGCGGGGAGAGAAGACGAGTGGTTTCATTTCATCTCGTTCCACGAGGTGTTGAGAGATGCAGCTCCTTAACTCACTTTTCCAAATGGTGACTACAACGTTACGCTTATACATCGACAGATATCTCTGCGAGATCTTGCCCGTGCCTTTCTGGAAGAAGGCAGATGCCGCGTGAGATGGGGCGAAGACGGATCTGACTGGTACCTGAGACGACACTACACTCCACCCAACGCCGAACCCCCGTTCTAAGTACGAAGTACGAGGTAAAAAGCCGCATAAATTACTGCAGGCGGACAGAAGCAGCAAACTTTTTCACCGTATATCATGCAGTCATTCAGCTTGCATCGACGTCCGTGTTAGGATCTCTCATGTATTACGGGGTCATGATCAGGGACTTTGGTTGTTTGTGTCTCCAGGGGTGGTATGTGAAAAGAGGGTCGGCCAAGGTCAAATGTGAATCATCAAGATGAGGGTACGGAGTAAATAAAAAAAGAAACGTCCTTAAATTTGGCGCCGGGTTTGATGTTTACGAAAAGGAATGTGATGATGTATTCAGAGGATGTGATAAGAGAAGTAATAGGAAGGTAATATCGATGCCGCAACCAAGACGGGAAATGGAAGAATTTTCGAAGAAACCTGGTCGATGGCCCTCCCGCGCCTGTACTGTCCGCAAGATGCAGGACTGGCCAGGGCTCCACGTTGCAAGGGTCCCACGATGTGCTGGGTGGTATCCTCGAGAGCAACACTTGCGGTGGAAACCATGATGCACCCGCAAAAGAAAAGAGAATCAGTGTTTAGTATTCCTGCCGCCCACCACACGAGGAGATGAGACGGTATTCCGTTCCGTTGACCGAGAGTATCAAAGTACGAAGTGGGTAGGGCGTGCAGGATTGTGTTGTTGGTTTGTTAGCAGATCGAATTCTGGTCAGTGGAGACTTGAGTTGCAGAACACGATATCAGAGATGGCGCGGGGTCTCCCCATCCAGGCGCTCGCCAGCGGCGGATCAACCCCTACGAAGTAGTAGTGATCTAGGACACTGCAAAGGGCAAAGGGCGAAGGGCGTCGAAGCAAGAGTCCTGCTCTCCTGTCTGTCATACGCTACGAAGTAAGAAGTACGTTACTGGAGGCTGGTGGGAGGATGATTAGGGCAAGCTGAGCTGCCAAATGCTTTCTGACTTCAGCCCGTTCATGTAGGCTTGCAAAGCGCGCACCAGGTGGCTAACAGACCGAGTGGGGATCAGCGAGGTGATGCTTCATCGAGGATATTTCCTGAGGGGAGAGTCGACGCCAAGATCGCCGATGCTGGACGGCAGTGTTCTTGCACTTCCCCTAGCGTGAGCCTTTGAGGACGTGCTCGAACATTTGATCAATGCCTGCATCCCGCACCGTACAGAACACACGGACATTGCACTGTGTTGGTCTGTCGGTCTGTACTTCGTACTCTGCGGAGTAGACTGTTGGTCCGCTTGGGGAGACGACATTGGATCAAGGCGACGATATCAAAAATTCAAAAATCAATAACATAAACTTAACATTACTGAGTACATAATGATTAATAGCAATAGGCGGAGTGGGGAAAAACGGTGCACGGCGATCCCGCCGGTTCGCTTCTCTGCCAATGGCCTTTCCAAAGCTGCCAAACATCGTACCCCTATCAAGTCGGAAACCAGGCGGTTTCGCCTCGCATTTACTGTTACTCCACATCCGATGCTTTGACGTCGGGAGGGAGGTGATGCCGAAAGAAGGAGGTTGCTCCGCTCTCGAAGTCAACGGGAAAACGGGAAACGGGTTCCTCGCTTAATACTGTACCACTCCGTATAAGCAGTCTGACATTGCTGGCATCTCGAGACCACACTCACGGACAAAAAAAGAAGTCAGCAATATGCCATGATTCAATGTTGAACATTGCAATACCGTCAATCTCGATTACTTTACTAATTATCGATGAGGACCTATTTTTAGTGTAAACTGGGGTTTAGCTACTTCATAGTTTTAGTGACTCCCCCTGTCTAGTGTACAAAGTAATAGTGTAGTGTACAACCCGGATTCTTAGCGTTTGTCGCGCCACGTGAGGTCTAGCAGTGTACTTCGTAGTGTATATGAAGTAGTGTCGTCCCTGTAGTGTAGGGCCTTCAGTAATAGGGCCTTCAATAATAGGGCATCAATGGAGCCATTTAGTAGAAGCTCATTTCACTTAGCTGCTTCATAGTTGGCAAACTCTAATTATTTGCTCTTTTCGTCTCGTTTCATTGAACCTTCCGGCGCCTGACCATGATCCCTGAGAACAATCCAGTCTATGGAGTCATTTCATGTTGCAATACTGTATGTATGCACCTTGCTCATCTCCGCAGATGTGGCCACTTGACGATACGACATCGAGGAATCTTCTTCCCATTGAGGGGCAGGCCGATTGGAGTAAACTTTCGTCGAGGTAAGCGGGAAAAAATTTCCCCTTTTTCTGAGTTTTTCTTGCCATCCGTCGATGATGGATTCGATTATGGGGAGATTATTGACAGTGGTCTTGCGTGTCCTCCCCGCTTTCGTCCCGCTTGATCACTGCGGGCACAGTTCAAGCAAGCAGCACTGTTCACCCTGCGACCAGATTAATTGTCACCAACAATGAGAGGTCAAATTTGAGATAGAAAGCACCGCAAAAGTACACAAATACTTCGCTGTAATACAAGCAAAAGCCTAGGTCCTCGCTCCATTCGACTATTTGAGGGGTACCTGGGGTACAAGAAGGTACAGCACAATTGCAAGTTGCGGGTGGGGAAGAAATCACGGCAACGGCTCCGCTTCCTGACCAAGAACAATTGGACTGACCATGACGGGTACTTGAAGGTGCAGCTCATAGACATCATTCGCTGGAGGGTGCTTGACAGTGGATGGACGGGCAAGTGGGTACGTACGATGCTGTCCGTTGGTCATGCAAGGAGACACATCCTCTTCGACGAGAAAAGAAAAGCCAAAAAAAGAGGGAAAAAGAAAAAAAGAAGCCGGTGCTTCGTAAGGGTCCACCGAGTCCAGTCAATCCTCTTATGCCTCATGCACCACGGAATGATTTACGACGTGAAAAGGGGGACGGGAGGTTGGCCGGATGTAGAGTTCACGCCACAGATCCATTCTGATGCTGCTGCAGATACGCAGAGGCCAATCGTACCTCGGAAACAGCGTGCTCGCGATGCCCAGGCACATTGATTAATGCCACCTGCCATTCAACTTGTCGGCACTTGGTACTTGATGGTGCAAAGAGGGCATCATCTCATCTTCCTGTGGCAGGCCCTGAGCGCGAGCGCAGGTCCTCCCGCCCGGGTATTGTGAGCTAGGAAATGAGTAACCACTTCTTACTCGCATGATACTCAGAGATGTCTGTCCATAACACTGAACTACATAACCTCGCTAGGGGATGAGTGGGGGAATCGGACTATAGTCATTCTGTCATCAATGTGTGGCCAGAGGGTGTTTGTGCCTTCAAGCCATCAGGCCTGGCTCGCCATATGATCACAAACCCACATGAAATTAGGAGTCCCCCAAATAGAACGAGGATCCTCGACCAACCCTGAACAACCGCAGAATACTTCACCGGTTTTTAGCAAACCGTTGCCCCATCGTCCAATATAGTAATACTATTTACGAAGTAGCCGTTGAGAGGAGATGAGGCTTGGGAATGATCACCAGCGCTTGATTCGGCCCGCGTGGGACTGTCCGGAATGGGTTGTGGAACATTGATTGAGCTCAGGTAGATGGAGCGTTCTTGGCGTACTGTTAGGAGGGGAAATCAGTGCGAGATTGCTGAGGTCTTTTCTGGGGAGAAGGAACAAATTTCGTTTGCCCTACTTCATTGATGCTTCGATTTCTGCTCATAGAACAAAGCACTTTCAAATAGCCTGCCTACATTGTAAACTAATTTGATTGTTCGAGGATGTGCTGTCTGTTAAAGTCTACAAAGTAGATCTGGACCGACACTAGTTCTGCAAGCACTAAGACAGCATGTTCCGTGTTGATACTGCCTGGCAAAGTCCAACTTCAATTTACTTCATACTTCGTACAGTGGGTGTAAAACCTCATTTCGTCCTTGCTGGCGAGTTCACCGTGAAGTCCAAAGTGACAAAAGGGTACGAACTACGAAGTACATCCACAGAGCTCGATGAAAGTACGGTGCTTCGTATTGTACCTGTGCTAATGAATGCACCAGACTTGACTTGGACGGATCAATGGCAACAGACGGGAAATTCCCCACACCACGCTAAGCAGAAAACAATGAACAACTGTCAATCCTTCGTCCTTTGTACACTACAGTGTGAGTGGATCACTCGAACGAGCCCTCACGCATCTCGAGATCAACCGGCGCTAAAAGCTGATGTTAATGGCAGAGGAGAGCCTAGGCTAGCTTAAGGTGCGGTCCGCCCCATGCTGTACAACCCCGCGAAGTAGTAAGATCGATGAGGACGACCTTCGATTGGCATCAATCTACTTGGTGAGAGAAAGAGGCCAGTTCACCGTCATTGATCAAGTATTAAACCGCTGCACTTCGTACCCATTTTACCCCCACCGATGTGATAGCATGATATTCCTAGGATGTAATATTACGACGCCTCCACCGAACTCCATCGTCATCCAGTCCAGTTGGCTCCCTGCCCGAAAGGGAGGAGTCGAATTGATGAATTGATATGACGGCCAAACAGGCAATTCTACAGATGTACGATCATTAAAGTGCAAAGGAAACAATTAATACAGACTGAGAATCGGTCTAGCAATACGCACTTGACGTGTACTCGGTGAAGAAGAAAGACTCATGGATGCCAAGCCTCTCGGAAGAGGAAACCATTCTAGGAAAAGAAGCTCACGGTCCTGGAAAGATCATGGCATAACTCGACTTGGGCTGAGAATCATCGCAAACGGTCGAACCAAACTGCTCCTCCCTCTTAGCTAGGAGAATGGATGGTGACAGGCCGAAGATAGAGGATATTACCGATATCCACAGAGTCTGGGCAGCCCCAGTAGCCCATATTCTTTATTACGAAGTATTAGTCGTGTACACGTTCTCCCTCTCAGCATATCCTGGGTGAGTACGTCACAGGACCATCGCAAACCCTAGGGATCAATCAAAGTCCCACTCGTATGGCAGTCTCATGGGGTGAGAGAGAGACGGGCTCAACCGTTTTGAGTCTTACAAAGTAGTAAGTTTACTTCTCCAGGGATGTCGATCTTTTCTGTTCTTGTGCAAATTGAGACGACCATGCCAAGGGGGTTTAGAAGGTTCGAAAGATGGATGGTTGTGCCATTCCATCAAACGATTGATCAATGATTTCTTCTTGCTTTTGTATTCATTATTATTTTTTTTCTTTCCTTCGCAGTGGTGCTATTACACTGATTCCATAAAGATCAGGAGCCAACAGATCGGGCAAACATCAAGCAATAACCTCGGATCTCGTTCCGCCCTGTGTCCCTTGACTGGTGTTTGCCCTTCTAAGGACCTCGCACTCAGAAACACGGAACAGAGCCGGGCTGTTCGAATCCCTGCCCTGCACTGCACCACTTGCATACATACACTCGCAGTTGAGCGAGTGACAGATCATAAAAACCCTGAGACGGCTGTAGTGTAGACATCAGAACAAATAAACCCGTATCTCCGGGCATGAGAAATTACCCAAAGACGATCGTTTCCCTTGCAGGTAGCATGGGCAGAATATTCGGACATAGCGTAAGGTTCACTTGTTCTCGAAGGAACAAACATCAAATCAATCCTCAACTATTATTCGATAGATAGGGGGCCGTCTATGAGTCGGAGCCTCACTTGCAGTTTATAACGGTGCCTGTAGGCTCAAGCCGGCTCAAGCGATGATGTACTTCGTGCGAAGTACACTATTGCCGTCCAGCCATGATCCTTGTACACTGGGGGGCCTCTGAAGTACGAAGTACGAAGTGACTTGGAGCACGTGTTCAGCCACTGTTTTATTTTGGCAGGCTGGTATTACTTCGTTGATCGAATTTAACAGCGACGAAGTCAGTGACTCGTCAGTTGGAAGGTCGCACCCGCCGTGTCATGTTTACTTCCTACCAGGTTCTCAAAAACAAAAAGAAGAAAGGGAAAAAATGAGGGCCAGGCCATGCAACTCACCCTTAACGCCGACGCCGAAAGATTGATTAGCGAGGAGATTCTCTCACAGTCCCCTGCAAGCAAAGTGGCACGGCTGGGCTTCTTGAGTCTGCGATCATTCAAAAATGAACGTACATGAGTGAGCACTGACTTGATTGATTCTATTGTTGGCCTCCTTGCCAATACTGTATATAATACAGCCGAAAACTACATGACCCGAGAACTCTTAGAAAAAAACTTACTTCGTGCCTTGAACCAGAAAAAAAAAAACATGTGTCGGATGCGAGTGGTCTCCGATCGCCCACAGCATGCTAACCACGAGGAGTTGCATGCGGGTTTGAGCACCCCTGATCATGCGTTGAACAGCCTAGACTTAATAGCGGCGGTCTAGAAGACGAAATGGATTTTTTGAAATGTGAGATGGGCGATCCGAGAAGGCCGGCCACAAGCCATTGATAAGACTTCGATCATCAGCGCCTTTTCAGATTCCCTCTCCACTAGCGGACGAGTACGAAGTAGAGAGTGTATAGCACACTACTTCGTACACCCGAAAAGTAAATGGTTATTCCTAGTGTGCTTCGTACAAAGTACTGGTTTCTGGGGTTGGTGATGCATCACGGAGACACGAAGTACAACTCCTTGTAAAGATCCACACACAACGCTTGGCGCAAGCACAATTCGCAGCTTGTTGAGCGGGGAGAGTGAAGACCTCAGCAACTATCAAATACAAGGAAAGCTACTTCGTACTCCTTACTTCGTTCTCACGTCTCTGGCTGGGTGATCTCCGACAATGCCCATCTCTCTGGATGTGTGATGACACCACCTTTTCGAGATCCCCCATTCCCCCATATTAAGGCATCTCTTAGTCGGGGTTTATTTGAAGAACCAAACGTTAGTGTAGTGCGCGTTTCCTCCACTCACTACTGTAAAATAAAAGACAATTTCTGGCATGACCATCGCCGCTTGCGCCGCCGCTTGATGGATACTACGAAGTACACTACATGTGGAGCGGATCCAATAATACATAGTGTAGTACGTGGGGAGCTTCTAGTTGCCAACATGCCATACGAGAAGTACGCGGTGCGGTGTATCCGGAGTCCCATTGAGAGACGTAAATGGGGGTTGGGCCAATGGCCTCCTCATATGGCCTACCGTCATCTTGATATGTTTACGATGAGAATAGGGGAATCTGGATCGGTGAGAATGCATGACATCGAGGGGACCCCACGTCGCAACAGGCTAGGTGGAGCGGGGAAACGGCACGAACGCGAAATATCGAACGTGAGTTTAGGGCTCAGATTTCGAAGAAGCGTAGCACGCCTCTAATGCCTCGCCTAAGCCGGGAAGGGAAGGACGGGCAGTAAATTTTAGCACGGGAGAATGGAGGGGCGGGTGAGACGGCGGGTAAGGGCGGATCGTGGATGATTTGTGTGACAAGGCAAGGAGCGGAGCGGAGGTGTAGTGTAGTGTACGTGACATCAAGTCAAGTTTTACTGAAGGGTCTTCTTGAGCCGTCTTAAATTTTTCTGGGCAGTGCAATCAGACACTTGCATGTAGGGTGCAGCGGAGGATCACGATGCCTCGATGGCATAGAATGCCGATGGAAGCAGGAATAGAAAGAGGCTCTTGGGCGAGAATAGCCGAATGGGCGATACTCAACGTTGCCCATTGGATTGAAGAGCTCTTGGTCCTCTAACCACGCGAGGCATCTACAAACCAGACGTTACGGTTTTGAAGGAACGGGTAGAAACTGTTTTGTTCGATCTGGGTCTTAGCGTAGCCCTTTCCCAATAGTATTGGTCAAATACTGTTGTCCCAATACGTTAATCGTCATGGCAAATGCAAGTTCGATTGCCCCCCATTGATGAGGGTTCATTAGGTCAAATGTCAGGCACAAAGTAAGAGTGTGGGAGTTAAGTCCGCAGTCATCGCCAGTCCGTTTCACCGTTTCTCAGGCCAAGACGACTTGCGGGACTGTGATACTGAATACTGAGCGACTCGCTTGAGAAGACTATAGCGCGTTGAGCTATGTTTCCGAGAACAGTGAAAGCATTGAAGTCGTAGGAGAGAACCCAGGTATGGCTCCTCCTCGAATGCAGTGATGGTAGGTTAGGGATAATACTCTAGGATTCATACTTCGCAGTGAACTGGTATTATACCTCGTGCTCCATGTTGGACCAGCCAGGTCGACAACTCTGGCCTGATCCAGTGTACCCCCAGGCCTGGCGGCTAGGTCTAATATCCGCAAATTCAAAAATGCCACCGTTAACTTGTAGCTCAGCGTGCAACATGGGAAAGGCCGGGGTCTCATGCCAGTACGAATTAGTGTACTTAGTACAGTTGGATGAAGTTTTGGAAGGACGGACTTGAATGACCATCAGGCGGTTGTGTCGACCCCAAGTCCCTGACTCTGATGTAAGAGAGCCCAAGCAATATTTCTTCCCGTTAAAACAGATGTATCAATTGATGAAGAGAAATAAATGGGGCTGCTCTCCCATAGTTGAAGCATTTGATTGCATATAATCTTCCCTCGCACACAAAACGGCAACATAATGTGAGGCCTTGAACACTACTTCGTACGTACCTGTATTAGGTGAGAATCCCAATTAGGTTATCAAGGACATGGAGAAAATCCTAGCTTGGGCCTAAACCGTGTAGGCATGGATGAATGGAAATGGAGATGGAGCATGAGAACATTGAATTGATGCCCTACTTCGTACACCGTATGAAGTAGTGTACAAGGGACGATGTACTTCGTACATGTATCTGATTTGATATTTGACCACCGGGCCCCACCCACCCACGTTTTCCCCTTGAGAGGGCTTCTGGTACCGATTGTCATACTTCGTACTTCGTTGGGGGATCGAATGGCGTTCTCGAGTACGAAGTACAACGGTACTTTGCGGACGGGATAGGGGTACGAGGGTACAAGTCGAAGAGTACTCCGTACTGTACTTCACGATACAAACAACATTGAACCCTCCAGCGTGTTCAATGTGGTCCATTGTTCTTTGCCAATTGCCATTGTCCGTTCCCACGTTCCCCCCTCCCTCTCCCGTGGCCCCCGACCCTTCCCCCCCTTCGTCTACATGTATACTAGCTGATGATCCTTCTTTAAAAACCGAAGCAGGGTTAAATCAACCTTCCCTCGCACTAGTCTTACCTCACTATATTTCAGTCCTCTCCTTCCATCACCTCCCAACTGTCCACCTTGCAGACAACGTCCTTGAGTAGCCCATTCCGACGACGTGCTTATATTTCTCGACCTGAGGATAGGCATATCGTGTTGAATCACGGCTTGCCTTGTTGACACAATAGCGTCCGATCTCGCCGAGGTCCTCGGATCTCGTTGATCTCGCAGAATTCGACAGTCTCGATTCTCCATCGCCCTTTCGACAACCGAACAAGCCTTCAACAACCGACTCCCTAAACCTCGCAAACCCCCTTTCAGCTCTCGTCCGAGGTTGCAGGATCGAGTCAGTCGCCATAGATCGTCTGGCCTAGTTTCGATAGTCCCTACAGTTTTTAATCACCCCACTGAATCCGACCACTCGCCATGCTTTTCCAATAGAGGCTCCTGTTGCCACCCTTCTCTCCTCCCCACCCCACTCTCGAAGCATACTCCACGCAAAGGACGATCATATAACGCCGTTCTTATTTTACCGGGTATATTATATCACTGAATAGGGAACAGCCGAGTTTCTCAGCAAGCGGATCTCTACTCGTTGAACGTTAGGTCCTCGAGCCTAACGTCCCGTTGACGGATTTCCAAGATTTCCTCCCCCCTCCCCTCAGACGATCATCGCGTCATGGCCATGGACGCGTTGAAGAATATTTCCTCCAATGTGCCGGATTGGTTGCAGAGATTAGGTGAATTAAGTGGTCAGATCGAGCAGCGTCAGGTTGAGCTGGCGGCTCTTGGCGAGGCAGAGAAGAGCGCCCGGTCCATCAGAAACCGAGGCTCGAATGAGTCGCTTTTGCGAAAGGAGGATGGCGAAGTGGCACATCCCAGTCCGGGGCCTGATGAGCCCAACCAAGACAACCCGGAGAAGGCGCCTCAGCCGGCTGCCCCTGCATCCCCAGCCGATCCCGCGGTGACATCGACCGAGCTCAAACAGCAGACCAAGCGTGCCATGGCAGTAGCCCAGGCCCATGCTAGAGCCCAGGTTCGAAAACGTCATCGGTCGCAATCCATCGTCTCCGTCGAGGGCAACCCTGCAGCTTACCGGTCCCGCAGCATGATTATCGTGTACTACGACAGCTACGTCGAGAGCTTCTTCGAGGAGCTCGTCAAGTTCGTTTCTGCTAGCCGGAATCTGATGCGCAAAGCCAAGATGGCTGCCAAAGTCGCACAAATAAAACGGTTAGCCGAGTTGGACAACCCAGATGATGACGATGATGACGATGACGATCCGAATGCCCCACCACGGCCGCTGCCATCCATCCGGTATCTCAGTGCTGCGCGTTCGTCTGCCATGTCTCCTGCTCTTGCCCGTAGGGGTCTGAGAGGAATCGGTGGTGACGCCAACGACTTTTACGATAAACTCGACAAGGGCCTCGAATATGTCCAGAGCATGTCTGAGAGGGCAGCCCACCAGTTCCTGCGCGACGGTGACTGTAACGAGGAGATTGGCAATATTTCCAGACGACTGGGCGAAACTAAGGAGTTAGCCGACAAAGAGATGGAGAGGATATTGCGCGAAGAACCGGAGCTGGCTAAGGAAACTCCCGAAGCGCCTAAGTTCAGGACACATCGTCCGCCTGCAGTGAGGCGCGACCTAAGCTCGATGAAAGACGCAGGCGTCGTGAAAGATGCCCGAGAAGCCAGGCGACCACCTCCGAGAGTCGCAGCTGCCATTTCGAAGGCAATGGAATCGGGGCCAATCGAAGCTGATGATGATGATGAGGCCCTAGGCGATATGGATACCAAGATTGTTGCTGATTCTGAGCCACTTGTTGCAAACACTGGTGCCTTGGAAGTTGATCCAAAGGAGATGGCCTCCACGCCTACGGCTCCTTCGTCTTAGGCAGCGCACGAAGGGATGTCCATTATCTGGGGCACTCGTCTCGGAGCCCTAATCGTGCCTCGTGGCCTTCGTCTCACTATAACATCCCAGGAGCCCCAAATATTACCCATGTGACCAAAGTCGCAGCCTGGCACATCTGCTGGCGATCTTAATTGGCAACATGTCAATTTGAAAGATTGATCCCTCACATTTGGTCGTTTCATACCTACTCGAATCCAACTCTATTTTACAAACAGGCGGGAGGGTCTTACACATTGGACAGGACATTGCATAGCGAGACCGACATGTTTGTTTTTTTGCCTTAATTGTTTTCTACTTCATTGCCAATTAGCTGGACTTTCAAAACACCTGATGAAATTTTTGGATTGGGCGGGTTAAGCAAATCAACTCTTCACGATATAAAGGAAAAAGAAAATTCGAACAATTTGCGAATTTGGTCGCGGGATGGCATATCTGATCTTGAGTCGGGAGTTAGGAAAGTCGCTTTCTGCTCTGTTGTTGGGTTTTGCCTCGATGCTTCAACTTGTCATCCAGCTATACACTGCAATTATGGTATGTTTCGGGCATTCGCATTATACTCTCATGTCTTGTTGCTGGCTTTTGGTTCTCGTCCTCATCTTAAGCTGCTTTCCCATTTTTGCTGTTGATAACCCTCAACCCTGTTGGTATATCTCTGTCTAGGGGACTATATACTTGCCCCCGAAGCTTGTTTTCCCGGGGATACTCGGGCGATCCGGCATCTTTCATCTGCTGTTGGATTTGCACTCGCAACCGATCACGATGGGGCCGCTGTAGACTACACGAGGTTGTTCGCGAGACGCGAGATGCACGATGCAGAGCCAAGGAGGACCTCGTCATATCCGCCCCCCAAAACGTCTCGATTTCCAGTTCCGTTGCGCTTTTTCTCTTTTCTTTTAGTACTTAATGACTGGATATGATTGCAATGAACTCGGGCAACATTGTGCATTTGCTGGACGGTTTCAGCGCCATATATATGTATCTCCATAGCTAGATATACAAAAAAGAACTCTGGTTTTCTCTCCTCTCGTCATCAGGATTGAATATGTTGTTGCACAAGTCTTGTGATGATTGTCACGTACTTCATAAAGCATCGATGGAATTCTGTCCATGGATGAACGCCTCAATTGTGTGTGAAACAACATTGAACGAAATCTACTTCGCATGTGGCATCTGGAACCTGAAGCCAACATTGAACTCTCACGCCTAATCTGGCGGCCCCTCCTCCACTCTCAAGAAGGCCCCCCACAACCCCGCCATTAAAGCGACATCCCGCCATTTGGTGCGCAAGCAATCGGCTTCAAAGTTCTTTGTTCGTCGACCTTGCACTAGCCCTCTTCCAACGATCGCGGACAGAGCCATAGTTTAACATCAACAACCACAACACGGGGGGTGCCATTCAGAAGATAAAACAAATTTGAATCGAGCAAGATGGTCGAGAGCAAAGCCGCCGCCGAGGCGCTCATTCCCAAATTCAAGCTCCTCAGGGTACTCAATCAAGGTGCTTCTTCCTTCCCACTTTTTTCCATTCTCCCAAGACCTTTTCGTGAAACCGAGACATATTTAGAAAAAGAAAAAAAAAAAAAAAATTAAATAGTAAAATAAGGAGAACTTGAACTAACATAAACACTTCTCTCTTCCTCAACCTTCCCCCCCAAAAATAGACCAGGCTGGAAGAAGAATATCTCTCCTCGGCCAAATCGACTCGCAGCCTGCCCTCCTCATCCTCGAGAGGGCCCCCTGGCCGACGGACGAGGAGTATCTTGGCTCCGTTCCCGGCACGCTATCTCGTCTCGCCAACCTCGGAGCTAATGACATTTACCACTGGTACATGGCCGTCAACGGCGCCGCCCACGCGGCCAAGTCGCAAGACGATGACGGGAGCTTCTTCGCCGACCTGAAGCTCAATCTCATCTACCCGTGCACGGAGGCACACGTCAAAAAGTACAGCAAGCAGGGCGTGCGGTTCGTCACCGAGACGCCGGAGATCTACAGGGGCCACGTGAGACCGTACATGCAGAGCAAGCGCGAACAAGGCCGGCTGAACTGGGCTTACAACATTATTGAGGGACGCAAAGAGGTCGAGGACGTTATATACAGGACGGAACTGGGCAAAGCCGGCGACGAGGGCTTCCTACTCTTGCCGGACCTGAACTGGGACCGCAAGACGCTCGAGGCGCTGCACTTGCTGGCGCTGGTGGAGCGTCGCGACATCTGGAGCCTGAGAGACCTGAGAAAGAAGCACATCCCCTGGTTGGAGCACATGAAGGACAAGGTGGTGGCGGCGACGGTGAAAACATATCCTTCCATCGACGCGGATCAGCTGAAGCTGTACGTCCACTATCAGCCGACGTACTACCATTTCCATATCCACATCGTACACGTGGCGCTCGAGGCTGGAGCCACCCAAGCGACGGGGAAGGCGGTGGGTCTGGAGAGCATCATCGAGACGCTCAAGGTCATGGGCGGGGACGACGAGGTTGGTATGGAGTCTGTCGCTATGAGTTATACGGTGGGAGAGGCGAGCGAGCTGTGGGAGCAGGTGTTTGGGCCGCTCAAGCAGAAGAAGACTGGAATAGATCCTCAATAGAGTTGACGAGCTTGTCGACGTCGGGGGATCCTGGGCAGGGACCCCATTTGCCGTTGTCTCGGACGCAATAGATTTCCTCGTTGAGTCGCACGGTACAGCTCTTGGTGACACCGGCCTAATTTTGGGGTTGAAAAAAAAGTAAAGAGCAGTTAGCAAAAGAATGTGATCCTCCTCCTGGTGGTGGTGGCGCAGGCGAGGCCTCCAGAGTCACTCCCAGCGGAGCTCTCGCGATTTCTCTCACCTCTTTGGACCGTATCACACTCCGACGCAGTAAATCAACGCCATGGGCGCCGTCGTCTCCAGACGCACATTCGTTCAAGGCCTTGAAATCGATGGCGTGCTCGAGAGCGCAGTCCTGGATAAGTGTTCGCTCGGGTATATGGCTGTAGTCTCGCGAGATGCACATGGTAAAGCCTAGGGAGATCTTAGGGTCGGGGTATAGTTCGAAGGCGCAGAGCTCTAGGATGTTGCCCATGCCTGTGGAAATTTCACGTATTAGCTGGTGGAGACCAATATAAAAAGAAAAGAAAAAGAGAGACCGCGATCGGTGTGGTTCACTGGGGGATCTTACACTCCTGGGGCCCATGTCGGCAAGCTACTCCATCGTTGTCGGTAGGTCTAATAGAGGGTTCCCGAAAAAGGTCCGATTAGTTCGAGGTTCCTAACGCGCAATCGTGAAAGACACCGGGTCCACTTACGTTCCGATAAATGAGAGGGTGAAGTTGACTTTGTCGTGCACCTTCTGCATCGCTGGCAAAACCATTTCCCTCAGACAGTCCTATGCATCGCGTTAAGTTAGCCCGAAGCTGACCGACGGGGTGGAAAGAAGGCGGTGGTAGCAGTAGCAGTAGCAGTAGCTGCGAAGGCGCGGGAGTGGGAAAGCATCTAACCCTCGCATCAGGACATTTGCTCATGATGTGAGCCTCGAAGGGTACTAGCGCGCTCTCGAGGCTGGCAGAAGAGTCGCCGTCGCCATCTTGGCTGCTTGTCGGGGGGACCTCGAGGCTGGATGGGCGAGCGAGATAGTCCCAGTGCCACAGAGAATACCAGGCAACAAGGAGGATGGCGGAAAGGGCGAGCAGGTGTCTCGCGAGGCGGGATCGGGCCATCGGTGACGCAGACGGAGATGGTGTAGGTAACAAATGCTTCTCGTTGGGAGGCATGTTCTGGACGAGGCTGCTATCAATACAGCATTAAGCGGTGGTGGTTGAAGTGGATGAAAGTGGGTGAACTGGATTTGATGATGATGAGCTTGATTAGGGTGCTAATCAAACGTGGAGGGATTTCTGGTGGGTTGTGGTTAGAGTGTTAAAACACACCAACTTAAATGAGCTGTCAGCCAGTCGACTCATTGCCATTGCGATTGCCAGTTTTGAGTTTGAAGCTTGGACGAGCTTTGTAAAGCGGATTAATGTAACACAACTACTTCGTACTTCGTACCTCAGGTCTCAGTATGCACAACAGACAGACGCCCCGGCCATATTCTCATACTTCATTCACACTTCACCAGACGGATATTATCTGGTTCAAATTGATATTTGTTCCGTGTTAAACAGAGCGCCAAATTTGGCTTGGGGTATTGGAGCAAGCAAGAGCAATGTGGAAACCTAAGGAGATGGGTTTGGGGCGGTTAAGAATCCAGACTGCTAAAAGCAACACGAGATTCTACGAAGGAATAATAATGTGGTACTCCACCAAGGGCATGGAGTCCGTATTAGCAATTAACGAACTCCGAATGAGGTGTGAAATCGTATCGCAGGACTGATCGGGCACTGCGATCCTTTCGTCAGCAAGGGCACTGTTGACGTCTTTCGTACCAGATCCAAGTCTCAAGCTCCCCGCACGAGGCGGCAGCTAAACCATTCTACAACCAACTTGAGCTATTCGGGGTGACTGACTGCGTGCGCCAGGCATATACTTCATATGAAGTACGAAGTACCTCGGTGCAATTTATCTTTAACCTGAGAAAGTCACTGATGGAGCCCCGACAACGAGCTAAATCCAGTGTCTGGGAGATCGGGCAGATATTGATTGATGTCAAGCGTCGATGGCTTGTGACGAAGACCGGGCATCAACAAGGCCATCTGACTCGGCGCCATTTCGTTCGTGTACTTGACGTTTTACCCCAAGAAAGATAGCTGGAGCCGAGCACATATCACCATATCACCACTTGGATTCACTTGAGTGACAACAGTGAGCTCCGTGATTCGGCGCATTGGTAGCTCTGTTCGCATCCCGAGTCTCGCTCCGGTGTGCCTTCGGCGCTACCACCAGGAGCTCGAGGCCTGCTACAGTGGCTGGCTGGCGGGGCTCGGCTCCCCCCTGGCACACCAAGAGTGAACCGGCTTAGTTAGTGCGCATTCAAAAAGTGTTTGGTGTTCCACAAACTCTCAGTGTCCACTGTCACTATCATAAATTTGAGAGTGAGATTTTGACATTTGATTTGAGTGGCGAAAGTGGAGGATTGATCAATGTTATCGATCAATCGATTGAGGGCTCGTCTCCGCCATCACTGATCAAATCACTGATCACTGATGTTCCCCCATCAGTACTCTGTAATGTACGAAGTGCGAAATACTGATTGATGCTGGCCCGCCACCTTCGGGCTTCAATGTTGTCTCGCCTCGCCTCCACCGTCGCACTCCGAAACAGGAAACATTTGATCGAGGGCTCAGTTCTTGTCACTATACTAGTCTCGTCTCGAGTCTGTATTAAACGTTTAGACTCGGCTGCGGGCAAATTTAGAATTGTTGCAGGTACGAGACATTACTTGCATGCATTAGGCCGATCGCATCTCCCCGGCCAAGCTGATATTTTACATTGACAGATTGATCAATTGATGTTTTGTGGAGCTGGAGCTCTAAGCCACGAATGCTCCATTCATCTCGGCAGTAATCGTTCAATATCGTTCAATGTTGTCGTAGACTCCAGACACTCCAATTGTACAATTGTTGTCTAGTCCCTCCCCACAATCCACGATTGTTGCCGCGATTCACGATTCCCAATCCCAATTTCATCCACACCGCTGCTCGATCTACGAATACAAGTATTGATCTACTACGAAGTAAGGCGCCAACGAGGCAGGTGGAGCACTGGAGCGCTGGATCAATCACTCTTCTCTCTAGCTCCCATCACTGTCACTGTCACTGTCGCTGTCATCGTCACTGTCACTCTCCTGATACCCACCTCTCAACAGACTACTTACTTTCTGTCCCCTATCCTCCCCTACCCTACTCTTCTCTTGACATTCCCAATCGATCACTTCGGTACAATTCGACCTCAATCACCCAACACCCCGACCAACACTGCCTCATACACACACAGCTTCGAACCTATTCAATCCACCCTCACTCTCACAAGGGAACCATACATACATACCCTTCTCAACCTCTACCCACGATTCTGCCTACCTCAAGCCTCAGACCGCCAAGCTTGTTCCTTTATATGAATCTTGCACCGGGCATGTAAGGTGCCTTATATTTCCCACTGAACTTCGCCTTCCCTCCTTCGAATATCGAAACCGCCAGGTCGCTACTGCCGATCTCCTGAAACGAGAGAAACACCCCTCTGTCCATCCCACTCCTCAGCTCTTGAATCATCTCGGGCACACCACCATCCTCGCCATCCTCACCACCCTCACCACTCGCGCTCTCTGAACCACCATGACGGTCACCACATCCATTCCAGTCGTCGTGACGGAGGCGAGGACTCTGCCGACCCCGCTCGCCCAATTTCTTTCTGCCTTTCATGTCGACTCCAAAAAACTACATATCCTCACCCAAAAGTTCGAAGCCACCTTCAGGCACTTAGCCGCAACTTCTCAGGATCAATTCCTGCCAACTCCTATTTCAACATCCTTGCTCCGGCCCATTGCAGAGTTTGGCAAGCAAGAGGGTTGCCTAAACAGGTAAGTGCTCGTCAGTCTCTCCTCCCCCCCCACCACCGTCACAATGAATCTGCATGGAGATGCAACACTGCTTGCTCTTCATTGTCTTGCACTTTCTGTCCCCTCACATCCCACCTTGACGCGGGGCAAGGTGAGCTTATTTTAGATTGGCCCATGTGTGCTAACTGATCTCACCCTTTACTCCCTAGGCAATTGGCCATTGATATGTAAGTTGATATGATACTTCACATTGATTGCATTGGGTCTACTTGCTTGAGAGGCTAGATTATGTACTAACTAATCAATATAGCGGTGGCACGAATCTTCGTGTTGGCTTTGTGAGACTCCTACACGAAGATGACTCGGAATCCCCAGCTGTCGATGTCCTTCTGGAGAGGTCATGTCCCATCGGTGAGCAACTGAAACACAAAAACCCCACTGCCCTTTTCGACTGGGTGGGAAAAACCATTGCGGCTGTGGTGAAGGATGGCTGTTCGAAATGGGGCCTCAGCCCAGACGAGGTACTCCCCATGGGCGTCACTTTCAGCTTTCCCATGCAGCAGCGATCGCTCTCGGAGGCCATTTTGATGTCGATGGGGAAAGGATTTAAACTAGACGAAGGAACCGATCTAGGGTCTCAGCTATTACAAGGCTACGAGAAGCATCGAACTCCAGAACTTCCTCCGATCCGAATCGCCGCCATTGCCAACGACTCCGTGGCAACCCTCGTTTCCTTCATCTATCAGTATGGCGAAACTGAGAACCGAGTACCTGCCATGGGTTTGATAGTCGGCACCGGCTGTAACGCGACAGTTACCTTGCCTCTGGAGATCCTGGTAGATAAGATCAGCTCCATCTTCTTTGGCACCGAGGTCGGCTGGAACACGAAGCGTGACAGAATCGCTGTCAACACCGAATGGACAATAAACGGAACCGCCGGTCCACTGAGAGAGCTAGGGCTAATCACGAAATGGGATGAAGAGCTCGATCGGGCAGGCGAGAGTCCTGGCTTTCAGCCTCTGGAATATGTCACCTCCGGACGATACCTTGGCGAACTGGGTCGCATCATCTTCCTCGACTATCTAACCACAGAGCACGGAATCGCCCCCACTCTGTTACCAATCGCTCTGCTCGAGAGATATTCCATGTCCACCACATTCCTTAGTTACTTTGGTCCTCCGAACCCTCGCTTCTTGGAGAAGCTGGAGAATGCGTTTCCCTCGGTGACGGGGCACTCCCTTTTCCGGTGGAACGAGTCGCATGTCGAGGCTTTATACCAGATTGCTCAGGGAATCCAACACCGAGCTGCGTCGATTCTCGCCGCGGCCACGATTTCCCTTTTGAGAGTCGCTGGTGAGATCCCGCCTGTGCCCGACGTCGCGAGCACCGCTCCTCCGCCGAATGGGGTGAAGAAATTAGGCGTCGGCTATACAGGTGGCTGCATCGTCAACTTCCAAAACTACCTTTACGATTACGAGAAGCTTTTGAGCCAAATCGTTTACGAGGAGTTCGGACCCTACGTCCCCGTCGAGGTGGAGTTGAAGCCTTGCCATTGTGGAGGAATTACGGGTGCCGGTATCTTAGCTGCTGCGGTTCTGGCAAATGAGAGACAATAGAAGGAATCTTCATAATGGTTTATACGATCTGATGAGTTTCCTTGTCATGGCATGAAGGGGGTCGCGGAAGAGGAGAATATTTCGGAATTTGATTTTTTTCAAGGGAAAAATACAATCGACTGCCTTATGAAAAAAAGGCTAACGGCGCTGGAGTTTGGCCATGATGAAATCATTACGCAGAGGACAGGCATAGGCAAAAACGGGAGTACACGGATCCGGAAATGCACCCATGATGGCGCTGGTTGTCTTTCTTTCCTATTCTTTTTTTCTCGTCCGAAAAATCATTTGGGTCGAGGCATAGAGGGGTCGTTTGAAACCGTGGATTGAGCATGGAAGAGAGGTAAACAGGCTAGCTGGTAGTACCAGGGAGATTAATAGTACTCAATGTTGAATGCTCAGCTCTGACTCTGACTCTTCTGGTTATGATACAGCCGTCTAAGTGAACTCTTGACCGAGATGAGGCACAGCCTGTGTTAATGCTCACCTATTTGTACAGACGTGGACGAGAAAGAGAACGATCCATCTGATGTTTCATATGCTTTGTGTTATTGTTCTCTTATCAATGCCATGAACCCAGCCGAGCAATATAGTTTTACGAAGGAACCCCCATTAACGGAAACCCCCTTCATCTTCTTCACCAAAACCACCAATGTGTATCAACCCACCCCAAAAGACACTCAATAAACCCCATTCGTCACCACCAACCCATCCAACTCATCCTTCAACCTCCTATACTCCTCCTGCGCCTCCCTCTCCCTCCTGCTAACGAACCCGACCTCCTCCCTCAACGCCTCCAGCCTCCGCGCGATGGCCACCTCCTCCGACACGGCGAGCGTCTTGAACGCGCCGAGGGCGTTCTCCGCCTTGGCGAGGTCCCGCGCCGCCGTGACGATGCGTTCGCGCAGCGCCTTTTGGCGCTTCTGGTAGCCGCCGAGGTGGAGGGCGAGTTTCTTCTCGACCTTGGCGTTGCGTTGGGCCGTTTCTTGGATCTCGTTTTGGATGTCCTAATGAAAGGTGTGTCGATGGTTAGATCATGAAAAAAAAAAAAAAAAAAAAAAAAAAAAAAAAAAAAAAAAAAAAAAAAAGAATCCTTTTGAGGGAGAAAACTTACATCAAAGGCACTGGTGACGGCTGCAACTTTCTCTTCTTCTTCGTCGTCATCGTAGCAACCCAGGCCGAGAAGGATGGCATTCTTGCTACGCGAGTCAAAGGTATCCTGGATAACCTGCAGACTCGGGACCGGTTTCGTTTCAAGCAGTATCTGGAGACCAGCCTCTTTCAGGGCATCGTCACTGAGCGTCTGTAGTGGCGGCGCCTTTCCGGCGACTTTGATTCCGTCCATGGGATATTTCACGGCGTCGTTGGCCATCAGGGCGGCCGCCTCTTTCGCTATCAACGCCTCGGGAGACTCCGAGTCTAGGTCGACATTCGCAAGCAGCTCGGAGATGTTGATGCAGGTAGGTCTAGGGAGGTTCTTCTGCATGACCTGAGTCCTCCTCCTCCGCTCCAGGGCCTCGCGAGCCTCGCGAATCTCGCGCTCTCTGCGGTCCCTCTCCGCGGCGTCTGTTTCCTGGGTACCCTCATCGCTGATGAGCTCTGTCTTCTCTTCGGGGAGTTCTAGCTCCCACTCGGTATCTTTGGGTTTTGGTAACGAGGAGAGCCCTTTTCGAAGCTGTTGCCGCACGGCTAGGTTGTGCGTCTTGATATCTCGAGGCGTGGCCGACGCCATCGACACTCCATCCTCAGTGTTCAAGGCAAAGCTGTCACGTGGAGTGCGCATGGGAGTTTGCCCGGGTCGCATGGGGGTAGCGCCAACGCCGTTCTGGGCGGCGCGTAGGGGGGTCGCCAAGGGATTCGGCGTGGCAATGACTTGCTTCCGTGGTGCGATGCCGTCGAAGCCGGTGGAGGCTGAGCCTTCGTGGAGGGGTGTGTTCTCGCCGCCGAGGAGGGATGATTGGGTCTGGGTTAGTGCGCGGATATTCCGAATTTCGTTGGCAATGTGATCCTCCTGAGGAGGTGCCATTGGTGTTCGAATCGGGGCGTTGGTATTAAGGGTAGAATAGTCGCTGATAAGTCCTCGAGTCGCCGTATTCTCGCTTTCCCGGGCTGTCGTACTGGCCCTCTCTCCCATGACGCCCATCTTGACAATCTCCTCAAGCTCTCCATCACTGACTTGGGGAGCTGGTAGGACGAGAGCCCGGCGTTTGCTGCTCTGCTCCGCTTCTCGAATCCTCTGCATTTGACCAGCCTTGATGGCAGCCTGAAGAGACGCCGACGGCGCGTCCTTGTCATCCTTGCGTCGTTTCCTGTCGGCGTTTTCGTCCCCTTCACCCTTCCTTTTCGCCGCAAGTTGTACCTTGCGGGGATCGAAATGTGTGCGCTGGTGCTCGTTTTTAGCCATCTCCTCACTCGTATCGTAGAATCCGGGCGCGGGCTTCTTCTCGAACGGAATATCGGCGTTGTAGTCCATCTGGCCCTTCTTCTTGGTGGTGACCTTGACGTTGATGCCGGCCGCCTTGAGCTCCCTCCGTTTCTGGAGAGCGGCCAGACGACGCGACTCCTCCTGCTGCCTTTCTCGCGCCTTTCTCTTCGCCTTCTTTCCTTGCGTGTTGGCGAGACGCGCTCGGGCTTCGCTCAGCATTTCTTTCTCATCCTCGTCGAGATCGATGGTATCGGGGCGCGCCGGCCTCGTCTCCGGATCCGGATCGAGCTCGCCGGGACGAAGCTTTCGCACATCTTCGGCAGTGGGGGCTCTCGTCTCCGCATCGGCTCCCGTGAGGCTAAGGCCTTCCCGCGCTTCGGCCTCGTCGAGGAGTTTCTGGTATCGCTCGAGACATTGGTTCGCCGTTCGGCCTACAATCTGGGCTATCGTCTTCCATTGCGTGGGCATGAGCTTGGCGACGTGTAGGAGTTTCTCATCCTCTTCGCGGCTCCATTCGATTTTCTTGATGCTCGGGTCCAGCCATTCGTTCCAGCGCGCCTTGCATTGCTTGGGGGTTTTGCGGGCGAGCAGCGAGGACACGCGAGCCCATTGGTTTAGGCCATACTTGGACACGGAGGCCTTGAGGATTTCATCCTCAATGTTGGTCCACACGCCTCCCTTTACGACTGGCATTTTTGCTGCTAAGGATGATGGAAGCGTGGGGGAAGGGGATGTCGTGGTACCGTGTCGGGGTGGCGACGATGATGCGTTCGAGGCTGTATAATTGCATGTTCGCCTGCCAAAGAAAATATTTGGATTTGATCAAACGCACTGTTGTAGTATTGCTGACTCAGCATTGTTCGGTAAGCCGGAATGCCTTGAACGCTAGGCCCGCTTCCATGAGAGCACACCGAGATCCAGAGGATCACACATATGCTCTGATTAGTGATAACCTTACAGAGGACACTTGGACGACCTGAATTGATCTATGATCAAATTCATGCTCTCCCCACCAATCCCCGGTCGTGGTACGTTCCTTAAAATTCAATGAATGCTGAATCGTTGACGAGCTCCCAACAGGCCGTTGCATACGAAGTACACTCCACTACTGCACTATACTTCGTAATGTATTTGTGTGGCATCAAATGCTCCTTGGTCTCCACAAAATAGCGATCTGAGTTATCTCACTGATAAGAGCTGTTTGGGGTAAGGTCTTCATACTAGCACCTTAAGGTTCACTAAGCCCGATTCAAGCAGGACCAGTTCCAGTGTCCTGCGCTCAGTTCCTGCGCCAAGTGCTTAGAAATCAAATCATGAAGTGTGTCAGTGCCAGCGACAAGATCAAAAGTTGAATTGGGCAGCGCTTCAACAGATCCTGGGACAGCACAGCAGCTTCCTTCCCATGGCGTCGCATCGATGCCAGCGATGTTCTGTTGCCAGTGATAACATTAGGCTACCAAATAAAGCACTGCCGTAATTGGCCCCCCAAGATCAGGAAGATCCAAGGGGCACGTCATCAACTGCAAAGATGAGAAGTTTCAAACCTCATCGACGGTGTTTATCTCGTAATCAACCAACCAATTCAAAGTGTTCGGCGTGCAGCAACTCGCTGATCCGAAACTACCACCTGCCGAAGCTGTCTTGCTGGCAGCCTCCCTCTTCTTCCCTCTCAACTCTCTAGAAAGCCAGCTACAAAGTATCAGTATTCGCCGTGCTGTATGCATCATGCATCAAATGCTCTTTTCGCATTGGATCCCCGAGCTATCATCAAATCCCTAGCTACGAAGTAAAGAGGGTTAACTCGTTCGAACCCAACAAATACTATCCGGGTTGCCCCTGGTCTTTAAAACAACCCAATTCCCCCGCACCAATCCAACCGGAATTCCGCCAGGACCTTCAATCCTGTCTCACCACGTATTAACTCTTGCACCTGCATGAGACCGCTGGGGTTTATCCGCCGGCCTGTGGTTTTAAGTCCGACGCCCATCCATGGATTCGGGCACGATCCCATATAAGAGTGCGACCAGCACCCTCCCATTGTCTTCGGCCCACTCCTAACTTCTGGTCTTGATCGGCCCATATCGCTATCGCTCGCCAACTCTCCGATTTTCTTTGGTATCTCCGGCACCAGCGAGCTGTTATAACGGCTTGCGATACAGCTCGACAATCCCTTTTGAAAAGCTTGTCACGAGTTACAAGCCTCGCATCGCGTCTGCTTCAGTCATATCGCAACTTGCACCTCGGCCTCGGAACCACACGCGCATTAGGTCTGTGGCTCGTTGAACAGGGCCAGATCCTAGATCCTAGAGCCATGGGCGGCCTAGCAACTGGCGCTGAGCGCAATCGTCGCAGGCCCAGTTCGAACAGCATCGGAAACGATGTAACCGAGACAACTCAACTGTTGGACAGCCCAAGCAGCAATACTCAGATTACCAGCCGAACAAGTCATACCTGGGCCGGAACGGAGGACTTCGATGGCCATCCGTGGTGGCGCAAGCCCTCTGTATGTTTCCCGAGGCCCCGAAGATAATGAAGTCATTGTCGGGAGGAGCTGCTGGCTAAGCCGATTGTATTCTAACAAGCTTGGCGATCTAGGTTTACTGGCTGGTCGGACCTTTTTTCCTTTATACACTTGCCTTTGGCGGTATCATAGTACCGAAGCTCAATCTGTAAGCATCTCGAGCGAAAACCCAATCTCGTGTTCTTTTAACACCCCGCGGTTGTGCTTGTACTCGACGCGTGCGGTGCAACACAGTTGCGCTAATCCATTACTTCGCTCGACCGATATAGAATCATCAGCCTTATTTGCCGAGAATACTTCACCGACCAGACCTCTAAGAACCCTAGCCTAGTTTTCCCACCCGTAATTCTTGGTGGGAGTAACGAAGAATGTCAAATATCACCAGTTCAAAAGACCGCCACCAAGATGACGCTAGTGATGAACCTTGCGGTCGGGTTGCTGAGTGCTATTTCAGCGCCCAAACTCGGACATTTGTCTGATAGGTATGGCCGAGCCAAGTGGCTGGCTCTCTCGTCCTGCGGAGGCATCATTGGCGAGATCATTACAATTTTCGCGGCGAAATTCCCGGACGTTGTTGACTATAGGTGGATAGTGCTCGGTTCGGTCTTTGATGGGCTCACGGGCTCGTTCACCGCGGGAACAATCCTCGGCCAGTCGTATGCAAGTGACTGCACTCCGCCTTCGAAGAGAAGCGTGGCGATCGGATATCTACACGCCTGCCTCTTCACTGGTCTTGCGCTCGGCCCAATCTTGTCGGCCAAATTCATCAAGCATACCGGCAACGAACTCGTCTCAATATTCTACGTAGCCCTCGGCTGCCACATTTTCTTCGTCTTGTTCGTTTTGTTCGTCCTTCCCGAATCTGTGTCGAAGAGGCGACAACTTCTCAGTCGAGACAAATACTCCAAGGAACTCGAGGCGCGAGGGGAGGATAGTAGCTGGCTGAGCTCGCTGCGCCACCGAAATCCGTTCGCGCCGCTTAGGATACTATACACTAAGCATCCTGGCGCGACGTCGCGGTTCCGCCGCAACATCATTTCGCTTGCTCTCGTGGACATGGTCCTCCTGGGAGCCGCCATGGGCGCTGGCACGGTCATTATCCTGTACAGCGAGTACGTGTTCAAGTGGGACAATTACATGAGCTCTCAATTCGTGTCGCTAGTGTCTACCGTGCGAGCGTTCGTTCTCATGGCGATTCTCCCTCTCATCAACTACATCTTCCGCACTCGCCCGGCGGCCCGCCGACGACGCCTTTTCCCCGGTCGGGTTGTTGAGACCAACAAGGGCTGCGACGAGCTGGATATCTGGCTCATCAGGACCGCACTAATCTCTGATGTCCTTGGTGCCACGGGTTACTTCTTCGCCAGCACTGAGCCTCTCTTTGTTCTCAGCGGTATAGTCACAGCCTTCGGCGGCCTCGGCAGCGCGACGATTCAAGCGGCGATTACGAAGCACGTGCCGCCGGAAAAGGTTGGACAGCTTCTCGGCGCCGTTGGACTCTTGCACGGGTTAGCTAGGGTGGCGGCGCCACTTGCATTCAACGGGCTATACCATGCGACTCTCGACACATTCCCTCAGGCCATTTTCATCCTCTTGACGGCGCTCTTCGGCGTTTCGCTGGCGGCGAGTCTGATCGTCAAACCTCATAGTAAGAAGGAATTCCACCACCTTGATGCATTTTGGGATTTGAGATTTTTGGTTTTTTAACCCTGTGTGTGTCTCTATTAGTCTATGTGAGGGACGAGGCGCTTCCACCATCTCCATCACCGCGGCCAACTACGTCCGACTCGGCGCTGGAGGAAGAACTTCTCATCTGAGGATACCATTCATTTCTCTTGTTATTTCCTAATATACATGTACATTTTAGGGTACTTCTGCGGTTCGCGCCCCGAATGTTTTCTGTAGTCAAGGGTTAGAGCAGGACATAGAGGGTCGGGAGAGTTGAGAACATGTCTTCACTGGTGATTTATATCAATGGCGGTTCCTATGGGCGAACTAGAACCAGGTCAAGTCCTTCGTTTTCGATTAGAAATATTGTCAGTGTTTCCTTATGAGAGTTACTTTTGTAAAAATGACGCTCCGATATTGTCGTTAGTTCGCAAACCCCTTCAATTATAAGAGCACGAGGTCTGACGACGCTTCGACATTCAACCGATTGAGATTGAGGGGATGGATGAATCTTGGGAATGCCAGCCAGCACATTGGGCAATTACAGCACCGGGCTGTGGTAACACAACTACGTAGTTTGGTGGAGTTACAGCGGGTCCGGGCGCCATGTGGCGGGGTTATTTATGGGCGGGGACCTCCAAGTGTCCCCATGTGCCATCAATTCAATGTTCTCCATCAACGAGACAATTGGCAATTGACAATTGACAATTGCAATCAATTGCTTAGCAATACTTCTTCAATCTTTGTCAGTCCCATTTGCCAAGCTCGGCATCAACGTGAATTGATCTTTCGCACCACCCGCATCGACTGAGGGTCGAACCGCCCCCGAGCCCCCCCTTTCCCGAAGCCCTTGACGAGGACGACACTTGACGGCTTCATCCTCTCCTGGTAGGATTTCTTGTGTCTGCTCCCTCGTCTCCCGAATTTGAGGCCCGCTCTTCTCTCTTTCGGGACCCCGGCCCAGCGAGAGAATCCATACAACTTCCGTCGCGCGGCGAGTAGAGGCCCTCCGGAAAGAGAAAGCCGAAGGCCTTGAAGACTTGTAGCTTTTTTTCTTCTTCTTTCTTCGCTTCTTTTTACTGCGAACACCGGCCCCAATCCAGATACGATGCATGCTGGGGGAAGGGCGTGCGGACGAGTACTTGGTCCTCTGAAACTATTCCATCGCAACATGTCGACCTCGACACCGGCCCAGATCCACTTCGGCCCCTTCGAGGTGACCCGACAAGCAAGTTGATTCCGTCTCTCTCCTCTCCTAATTTGCTCTACTGCCATGTGAAAAAGAAGAAAAAAAAAAGAAAACAAAGAAAGAAAACCCCAAAAATCTAACCGACTACGCCACAGGTCTTCCTCACAACCCCTCACTCCTTCGCCCTCGTCAACCTCAAGCCTCTCCTCCCAGGCCACGTCCTCGTCTGCCCCCTCACGCGCCACAAGCGCCTAACCGACCTCACGACGCCCGAGATAACCGACCTCTTCACGACGGTCCAGCTGGTCCAGAGGCTCCTGGCGCGGTACTACTTCCAACCCACGCCGACGTCGACGGGAGCGACCATCCCCGCGCCGCCCGAGGAGGGCTCGTTCAACATCGCCGTGCAGGACGGCTCCGAGGCGGGCCAGACGGTGTCGCACGTCCATGTGCACGTCATCCCGAGGATACGCGACGTGTCGGCCAAGGACCCCTCGGGCGAGGGCGACGCGCTGTACGAGAGGATGGCGGCCGAGGAGGGAAACATTGGCGGGGCGCTTTGGGATCGCGTGGCGCTGGAGGGGAAGGAGAGGCCGGTTGCTGGGGGCGCGTTTGCGAGGATCGAGGATGCTTTGAGGCAGGGGAGGTCGTTGGAGGATATGGTGAGTGAGGTGGAGGAGTATAAGAAGGTGTTGAGGGAGATGGGGGCTTGAAGGATTTTCGGGATTTCTGTTTGGTAATGATGGGGAAGCGGCTTGGGCTATGCGAATGATTTCCAATGTTTGGTTATAGAACGCGATGGGACAGCGAGTGTCTAGATTACGTTGTGTGAGTACATGTTGAGATTATTGTATATTGTTGCATATATGACGGAAAGAGACCACGGGCATAGCGGTTTGGGAGAAGGAAAAAAAGATCAATCTCAAAGAGGTGCCACGAGCCGAGATATATCATCGTCATCCCTAGCAGCTAAGGAGGATACTGCCAGGTACCTGTTTCAGCGCCAGGAAATATCAATTGCCTTGCATGATATACCATTAATATTGATTCTAGCCTGGCCTACGACGGTTATCGAGCCCTCCCGTTGAGGTTTCTTCTCTCCCGACGGGGGACAGCGAAGATGGCTGATGAAGACGACTCAGACGCCTCCCATAGCCCATGTCATCCCACGTACTCCGTACAATGGGTGATTTTCCATTAGTCTATACTTGCTGTGGCCTTGGTTTAAGCGTATCGGAGTCTCAACCACCGAAGCTCGGGAATCAGCTGCCACTTGATCCCTCCCCCAGTTCAGTGTTGTCATCTATTCATGGCGTCCTGCCGTTCCTTATATCCGGGCAGTTCTACTTCGTAGTGTAGTGATCATGGTGGGGCACCACTACACCACTACACTACACCACTACGAAGTACACTGCACGGCACTGCACCCGATGTTTGTTGCTGCACCCATGCCCCAAGCTCGCCCCGCATCCGCCCAAGCTTTGATCCTTCCACCCTCCCAGTGCCAGGAACGTCTTCCGGCCAGCCATCGGCACTGTCTTCGTTGATGAACCCAGAGTTCAAGGTTGAAACAATCAAGATCCGTGTCGATGGCTGAATCTAGATTGTCCCGTCAGATCTCCTATTAAATGTACTTCGTACTTCGTAACACTCTATCCGGGTACTCCATACTTCATAGACCCTTATTACCATTCGACATGTCGAGAAAATCGTCCGGCGCCCCTGGCTTCTACGAACCAATGATTGCCTGTTTCCGCCGTAGTCCGTGCATGATACGGAGTACCCGCGGCAGCTCGTGTGAGACTTTCCCTTATCGGGTTCACCCAGCCGATTATTACTTTTGTTGAGAGATTCCAGTGAGATCTAAGACAAGACAGGACAAGAGAGGACAGGACAAGAGAGGACAGGACAAGAGAGGACAGGACAGGATGCTATATGCAAAGCACATCAATTGATCTCTTATATTCATTGCACCTCCCCTCTCACCTGCCTGTACCCAATATAGAGCTTAGTCTTTGCTCCTCTTTCCTCCTCCTTGCCTCGTCTGTATCCCCCCGATATCAATGGGATCAAGTACAAAAGTAGATTCCACAGTAAAGAAGTCCCCGAACCCATTGAACAAGCACACGACGTCTCTCTGGCCCCGTTCTCACGCTCGACGGCGGCACCCTATCGATAACCGCACACCAGAGCTCACCTCACCTTCCACCCTGTACAAACAACCACCATGAGCTCTATCATGACCCTCCTCCCCATCAGGTAAACTTCAGACCTTGGTCCCTCACTCCCCC
>JUDQ01000374.1:0-32915 GCA_000812075.1 Scedosporium aurantiacum
TTCCCCCCTTGACAGCCGCTCTACCCCCCTCCACCTCATCCAATTCCACATCACCAATAACGCGATTTTAAGTCTCTCTCGCGCGGAAACTTTTTTTTTCATCATGTCCGACGACCCTCAGCTGCCGCGAGCCTCCGATAAGGAGATTACTCGCATGTTCAGGGTGTACAGAACCGTCATGGAGATGGTGGCAGATAGGGTATGACGTCTCCCGCGTCGCGTTTTGCGACCTCCGGCGGACATTAAGAAAAAAGAAATCGCGAGCTATACTAACCAAATTGCGAACTGGATAGGAATACGAGCTCGCAGAGGATGAGGTCAAGATTACCTTGAACCAGTTCCGCAACAAGTTTGTCGACCAGAGCGGTCAGATTGTGTACGTGTCGCTTCTTTTGGCCCCTCCCCAGCAAAGCAAAACACCGCGCGGTCAAATCTCACTCCCAATGCCACAAACAAAACAAACCTAACCTCTTCGTCTATAGTCGCCAACTCCTCCAATTCTCCGCCCGTCCCAGCGACACCATGATCCGCAAATTCACACCCCCCGCCACTCCCGAGAACCCCAACCCCGAACCCGACTGCGGCACCATCTTCGTGCAGTTCATCTCGTCCGACAACATGGGCGTCTCCCAAGTCAAGGACTTCATCCAGACCGTCGTGGGCCAGCACGCCCGCGTCGGCATCCTCATCACGCGCGTGCCGCTGACGCCCGCCGCGCGCAAGTTCATCGCCGTCGCCGAGGTCTACGCCCAGCTCGAGTGCTTCATCGAGGAGGACCTGCTCGTCAACATCACCCACCACGAGCTCGTGCCGCGCCACGTGCTTCTCTCTAAGGAGGAGAAGGTGGCTCTGCTGAAGCGTTATCGGCTCAAGGAGACGCAGCTGCCGAGGATCTTGCAGAAGGATCCCGTGGCGAGGTATTTGGGCCTGAGGAGGGGACAGGTTGTGAAGATTATTAGGAACTCGGAGACGGCGGGGCGGTATGCCTCTTATAGGCTGTGTGTATGAAGAGGGTTTGAGGGGTTTGGAGGAGAGCGGGTTGGTGGTTTGTGGGATTTGGTTTTTTTCTTCTTTTTTTTTTTCTCCTTTTCTTTTTTCCGTTTATACGCATTGCCTTGGATCGAGTGGTCTGACATAGCCATTTCATTTTCTCGAACGGGGATCCTGCGTTTTTAAAAATCGAAATGGAAGTACGGAGTTCGGGGTGGCATATGGCTCGTTATCTTGATGGTTCCATAGGTGTCGTTTACTCTACAGGTTCTGAATGCAATCAAAGAATATCGACCAGCGTCCAATTCCTGTCGACCTGCTTGATGCTGTGTTTGTGAGGTCCCAAATCACACACTTGACCAAGCAGATGGCCAATATCTTGCTTTAGAAAGAAGTCAGTGGGTCGATTCTCGATGGACAGCAATATTCTCTAACATTTAATCACACAAGGATGGATGTCTGAATTCAATAATGCGAAATAAATGGCTTTATAGCCGGGTATATATCTCTCCAAACCTGCACTCCTAAAACACAAGAACCAAACCTCGTGGGCCCAAAAAAACCAAAGTCCAAGCTACTCACAAAGCCACCCCCAAAACGCCATATATAAAAGAGACACAAGCCCGTTACCCTTCGCCCCTAGTTAGTTCCTCGCGAGTTCCAAGTTCATTAATCATCGTATTTCGTCCATTGCCGTCATCAATTCATCCCTGCGAAAGTCCCGAGCCCGTCCCATCAGGGAGAAGAAAGAAAAAGAAAAGAAAAAGAAAAACAGAAAAAAAGGAAGTAAGGAGGCGAAACAAGTATAAATCATCTCGCCAGGCCGCCAATATCCTGCAACTCGGGCGTCTCATCCGGCGCAATCATCTCCGAGCCGCCAACCGATCGATTTCTCCCAGCGTTCGGAGGAACGGTCAAATTCCTCGAAGAACCCGACGGCGAAGGGAAGGAGAACAGCCCTCCCAGATCCTGAAGCAGCGCGGCGGATCCGCGCCTCACACTGCCCGTGGGCTGCTGGGGCAGTAGTCCCTGGCGGGAGTTTAACCTCCCCGGCGCCGTGGGACTGCCGCTATCGCTTCGTTCGCGCGCGAGGTTGGCTCCGCTGCCGTAGGGCGGCTCGTCGTCTAGTAACCCGCCGACGTCGAAGAACGCGAGCGGTTTCTTGGTCGCGGAGCCTCGGCGCTGGCTGCTGGAAGAAGACAGCTTGGCGGGCGGCGGGGATGCGGGCGGATCGGAGTGGATGAGGGAGTCTTCGCTCCGCTCGTCCTTGCTCGGGGCGCGGGCGTCCGAAGGCGGGAAATGCCAGTCGTCCATGTCCAGGCGATCGGAAAAACTCCGAGTGATGGGCGCCGGCGAAAACGGCGGCGTGAATCCGGGCTCGCGGGGCGACTGCTCGGGGATGTCGCGGAGCTCGGGCTTCACGCCTATGCCTAGGTCGCGGACGAGGTCCTCGTCGCTACCCCAGTGGCGGTGGATGGTGGGGCGGCGGAGGTTGCTGGATCGTTCGGAGGACCGACGACGGCCGTACTCGGAGGATTCTACGTCCTCGGAGTCGTAGCGGAATTTCTGCTTCTTGACGCCCCGGTCCCGTACGAAGGAGCCGAGGACGAGGGTGTTCGCGGCTGCGGCGGCGAAGAGGAGTTCGACGGAGGCGAGGAGCGAGCGGTATTGCTGGCTGCCGTCCTTCCAGATGATGTGGGGGACTCGGTAGAGGGTGGTGCCGACGACGGAGAGGTTGAGGGAGAAGAGGAGGACGAGCTGGATCTTGCGCTTGAGCGGCATGGCGCTGCGCAGGATGATGGGGACGGGGAAGACGACGAGGAGGATGTCGGTGAGGACGTTGCACGTGGCAAAAGTAAGGAGCTGGGCGAAACCTTGCCGGCACTGGCCCCCCGGGTCGGGGAGGACCTGCCAGTAGTGGTGGAAGGGCTGGCATTCGGCGAGGTCGCTGATGACGATGGCGACGAAGGTCAGGATGATGGCGCCCCAGATGTAGTTTAGGGCGATGCGGTAGGAGCGCTCCCAGGTAACGTCGGTGAGGCGCTTGAAGAATTCGACAATGGCGATTTTGAAGATCCATAACCTGGGAAAAGCCACGAGGCAGTGGCCGAAAAGTTAGTTTTCGCGTGGTTCCAGGCTAGAGTCCTGTCAAAAGGTCTGGGGGACTTGGCAAACTTGACGTAGCAGCCCACTAACTAACAACGTGGTCGTGGTGCATTTTCCAAACTTTGAATCAAGTCTGGGGTAAAAACAAAGGACAGGAAAAAAGAAAAGCGAACAAAATGTAGGGGAAAATGGAGAGGAATAAAACCAGCAAAAAGAGAGGAAATAATTGAGAAGAAATTGTAGGTGAGGAAAAATACATACGTCGCAGCGTAGAGCACGCGAGCCGCGAGGACAAGCCCACTCGCAATCGACTTCGTCCTGATCTGCTCATCAGAGAGATCAACGCCGCTAAAGTCGGCATTGTTGGTGCCGTGCACGAGGATGAAGTGCACGCATCCCATGCGCAGGAAGAGGGGGATGAGAGCCAGGGCGGCAACCTTGTCCTCCCGGAAGAGCTTCTCTGTGCGGATGAACCGGCCGAGGACACGGATGATGATCATGACGGCGCAGAAGATGGTGATCCACCAGCAGACCAGGAGTGTGGGCTTGTCATCGTCGGCGCTACGCAGGGGCGGTGGACTGGAGTATAAAGACATGTTTCAAGGTCGTGGTAGTGTCGGTAGTGGTGAATAACGTGAGATGAGGAAGCAGCAGGGTCCAACAACGACTTGACGTCGTTTGGATAGATAGACGGCGGTAGGTTGGCACGAAGCCAGATCAGTTGCGCCGTCGGAGGGAGCTATGCGCTCGCAGATTTTCGAGGTGAAATAAAATGGAGCGGGATGAGATATCGCATCGTCGCTGCCCATACGTCAAGTCGCCATGACGACGACGCATGAGAATAGATCGTGTTGATCGATGCGAGCTCTCGAGTCCGGACAGGAGGGTGCAAAAAAGGCCGGAATGATCGGGTGCGTCGCATCAAACGGAGGCGAAAAAAGAAGAACAGGGAAGGACGAGGATTTTAGGGAAATCTCTCAGTCGTTCTTCATTCGTGTATAAGAGGGAAAAGGCGGAAAACGGAGGAAGAGAGAAGACAGGCGAAACTAGCCCTTCTGGATATTAGTGCAGCAGCTGAGATCACAAAATCGAACCAGAGGGCTGGCCTCGAGATCCCAGTTCGTGCAGGGCGAGCTGGTCCTGTGAGTGGCGACTGGATTTTTGGTACAATCAATGACACCAGACCAGACCAGACCAGGCTATGCTATCGCGGGGGAACGGGTGGCGGAGAAAGCTCGTAGTCTTTTCGGGCCTAGCTGAAGAAACGGAGCCGCAGACTCTGAGATTTAGGTTTTCTTTATCATTCCCAGGCCGGATGGTGAATACAAGGTTCAGAGGAAAACCCCCGATGGTTCGCTAGATTTCGCAAGGAATAAGAAGGTTCAAGATCGAGTTGAGGTATCAAACAAATGGGAGGACGGTTTAAAAAATAAAATAAAAATAAAAATAAAGAGGGCCTAGTTTCATCCGAATATCCAGGGGGTAGAAAAAATAGCCTTGGGATCGGAAAGTGGGTTTGTATCAATGTATATAGTCTTTAAGCTCAACGCCTGCGAGGAATCACATCCAAGACGAGATTGCATGCACTCTCGAATCTGGTTGGTGATGATAGCGAGCGGTGGCGGTGACTTGCTTTGCAGGTGCGACGAGGATTCGCTCAAACTGTCAGGGCGGCACAGCCTTAATGCTGAGTATCTGCAGGATAATGCGGTCGGGGGAGGCAGAGGGCTGACAGGAGAAGAAACGATAAGGAGAAACGAGAGCGATGAGTGGAAGGATGATGGGTTGGGCTGACTCGGATTACTTGTATGAAGAAGCACGCTGTAGGATCATGGGGAAATTGCAGATTACCTGCCGAGTCGTGGCAGGCCAAGAGGTCCGTGGCCTAGGACAAGACTCGATAGCTCGTTCGAGAGCAAAGAGCATCCTTGAAGAGGTTTGGTTGAAAAATGGGCTAGACTTCGAGAGAAGAGAGAGGGAGAGAGAGAGATACAAAGTCGAGAGAGAGCGAGAGAGGCACAAGAGGAAGCGAGATAGCTTGATCCAACTCGGTTCGGTTAGCCCCCTCCAGGTTGCATCGCGGCTTTACTTGTAAAAGTGTGGATAATATCAATTGATGTTATCGGCCCAGCCATCGTCGATGCTGGGGTACTCAGACTAACTTCAAGCATACACCTTCGTACTCACACACAGGCACGCGACGACAATTCGGAAAATGCACTACCAGACGTGAAAAGTACGGGGCAAAGGCCACACATCCAAGCAAGTGTGCTTCGTAGTGTAATATGGGGAACCTTGAACCATGTCGGCGGAGGGAAGAAGTGGTCGTATTACTAGCAAGCACCAGCAAAGTCGCTAATTAACACCCGGAAACTGAGTGGTCTGGGAGGCGGCGAATGCAACCATATGGTGAGAAGCTAGCGAAAATTGGCATGGAGAGGGAGAGAGAACCAGGTCTCCGACATTATGGGCAGGTTAAACTGGTAATGTTGGCGGGGATGGGAGAGAGTCTGGTTGGGTGCGACCCTGCAGCTCCATCCCGAGAAAGGCAGGTCCGAAAAAAGATGGATCCAGTCTAAAGCCCAGATCGGTTTGGACTCTTGGAGGGTGGGTTGGATTTCTCGGTTTGGTTGCTCCCTAAGAAGAACAGGGCCGGAGGGGTCAGGGGGGACTACGAAGTCTGAGTAGTGTACAGAGTATCCCATGAAGTGAACTCACGACGACTAGCGTGATAAAGAGAACTGGGGGATGAGAGAGGAGAGAGATAAACTAATCGATCAAATGCTCTGACGCCTCAGTCCAGTGTCGCTGGACTCCGACGCATGAAACTTTGACATCCCAGGGGGGCGGGCGGCTGGGGGTGAAGTGTATCTCCCTGGCTGGAAGGGCGGCTGGACAATATCTCGTCGAATTAAGCCATTGCTCGATGTTGCCTCGATGGCGTTTGATTGATTGAGCCTTTACGCCTTTACGTAGAGAGAGCCAGGCTGACATACTACGATAGGAACCAGTTCTATAGGAACCAATATAATAGGGACACTGTACTTCGTAGTTGTACTCCACATTGTCTTGAATCCACCGATATTCAACTGCCTCACGTAATATAACATACTTTGGAATAACACGGATCTGGTACTTTCATGCCAAGAGATTGTGATAATAGTTGGTGGTGTTTGAAGTACTTCGTATACTTGCACTTGCAAAACGAAGCACGGTACAAAACGCAGAGTACTTCGAACACCCTCAAAGAGGTAGTACCAGTGTCCTCCCCACTGGTCGCGAAAATGGCAATCTCGCAACAACCACGGATCTGGGAGCCGCCCAGAATTCCAATATTGTTTCCGACAGCATGAACAGCCCGTGCCAAAGATTGCGGAGTAGCACCGAGCATGAGCATGGTTCCATCAACGACCTCCCCATTTGAGCCATGCGAGGAGTCGCACCATCAGCCTGGGACAGCATTTGATATCTCTGATACTTTGTCGCTGCAAAGTAAGAGATAAGTCGAGCGTTTTAAATCTGTGGAGCGAGATATCAAAGCTTCGTTGCCCCTTGGCGCCCCCCTTGTGTCCCCCTTATCGGTCTCGGTGTAGGAAGCAGATAGATCAATAATGCTAATCGATAGAGATAAACTCAATCGCTCTGTTAGCTTTGCCACGTTTTTTTATGATACCTGTTCCAGGCCGTTCTGGACCGAGACCCTGAAGCTCAACCCTCCATTCTAGATTGGCAAGTGAGACAGACTCACACACCCACACCGGGTCATTCCCTGTCCCCCCCATCGTAAATGTGCGTGGTGCGTGTGCGTGTGTGTGTGATGGCCAGCCCTTTAACGCCTTGGGTAATCGGGGTTAATCCATGCAGCTTCCTACGCCCACTCAGCCAGACCGACGAGGTCACAATTATAACCAATTGGTCTTTAGACCACTTTAAGTGAAAACGCGATCCTTTACGCTAATATCATGGTTCGTTGCCTATCCCATCATGAATGTGTAGCATGTCATGAACTCCTCAGACTCTTTTCCATCGCCCATCACAACCGTTCCTCTTATTCTACTGAGTATGCTACTATGGTAATAGGCGATAGCCCTTAAGAAACATCTGCTCTGCTGCATACCGCATCTTGCAAGTACACTGCCGTAAGTACTTCGTATGAGCAGAGCTGGCTGCTTGGGGACTTCTGTATCTCGGGTCATTAAAGCGTCATGCTGTGCGACACATGGGTACTTTTCAACGCGGGCCAGAAGGGCGGGGGGTGGCTCGTTGGTCAAGGAATCACAAGGATTACTATTGTGAGTGTTTTTTTTTCCCTCTTTTTGCCTGCCTGCAGGCCACGGGCCAAGGCAGGTTCGAAGCTCAGAGTGACATGCCCGCCCAAATTGGGGTTGACGAACGAGCTGGATGGACTGGATGGGCAAGGCACAGGTCGGTCTGAGGATTTTTTTTTACCTGTGGTGCCATTTTCCCCAGGCCAGCCCCGTCACAAGCGTCATCTCCATCATCCATCCACCGTTTTGGTATCCCTCGGCACGGCAATCACACGTCTCGATCGAATTTCAACCCTTGCTTCATCTGTGAAGTATTAAACTAGTTTACATTTGCTTGGTGAAAGAAATCGTTGAAACACAACGTTACTAATAATTCCTGGAAAAGCAACGGTGCCGAAATCTGCCCACGTGACACTCTAGGGAATAAATCCCCAGCGCCCGTGATCACTGATCAAGTAATCCTGGACTTGCGGCGGAGTCTCGGTCAATGATCAATTGATTCGATGTCTCCTCTGTGACGTCAAGTGGAGATCTGATCTCCCTGATTGCTGAGATTGATCAGCACTGCGTCTGTTCGCCATTGCTGATCCACTCTTCTTTGATTCCAGCTGCGATTCCAGCTGGGATTCCAGCCTGCGATCCAGGGCAGAGGCGTGTTAAGTTAACGCTTGTCGAAGCAAAAATACACAAAGACAACGGAATACCTAATTATGATTAGAAATACTGAGGTACAGCATCGTACAATCAGCGGATTAGAATGCGTGTAATAGTCATGATGTTGAATATACGGAATATCAAGATTGTTTCAATCCATTGATTGATCCTTCAAGATCCTCCGCATCGCACCAAAAGTAATCTCCCATTCCGTAGAGTTGATCCTCCAACATGCCCACCAAGATCTTCATCACCGGCGTCACAGGCTACATCGGAGGCGACGTCCTCTACTGGCTGCACAAAAACCACCCGGACTTTGAATACTCCACCCTAGTCCGTTCCCAGGAGAACGCAGGCAAGGTCCTAGCGCAGTATCCCGACACACACATTGTATTAGGCGACCTCGATGACTCGGAGAAGATTGAGAAAGAAGCTTCCTGGGCGGACATTGTCGTTCGTAAGCTCTACCTCCCCCATAGACTCTTATTAGATCTCCTTCGCGTGAACAAACAGCTAACAGGGGGATTTCGGACGGTATCAGACACAGCCGATGCTTCAGATCACGTCAACGCAGCCAAAGCCATAGCCAAAGGTCTAGTCGAAGGGCACAACCCCTCTCGTCCGGGCTACTGGCTGCACACGGGCGGCACGGGCATCTTAACATACCTAGACTCCGATGTCTACAAAACCGAGGGCGAGCCATCCGAGAAAGTCTTCGACGACTGGGACGGCGTCTCCGAGCTCGTCAACCTGCCCCCCGAGGCCTTCCACAGAAACGTCGACGAGATCGTCCTCAAAGTCGGCACCGAGCACGCCGGCAGCGTCAAAACGGCCATCGTGTGCCCGCCCACCATCTACGGCAAGGGCAGGGGACCCGGTTCGACCCGGAGCCGCCAGGCCTACGAACTTGCCAAGTTTATCCTGACCGAGGGGTACGTGCCGCGCGTGGGGAGGGGTCTCGCGAGGTGGAATAACGTGCACGTGTACGATGTGAGCAGGCTATTCGATGCGCTCGTAAACGCCGCCGTCGATCCTGCGCGGGCCGATGACGGGGAATTATGGGGCGGTAAGGGATATTACCTGTGCGAGAATGGCGAGCATATCTGGGGCGAGCTTGCGGAATTTATTGGGAGGGAGGCTTTGGAGCAGGGGTATTTGAAGAAGGCGCCGTCGGTGAAGGAGATGTCGGTCGAGGAAGCCGCTAAATCGCCGGCGGGCTTTAATGCGGCGAGCTGGGGGTTGAATTCGCGGGGGACGGCGCACAGGGCGAGGAGGCTACTTGGATGGGAGCCAACGGAGCGGAGTATATGGGACGAGGTGCCCGATATGGTCCGCTCCGAAGCTGCCTTGTTGGGCCGGCAGAGGACCGGCTAACTGAAATAACATATAAAATGAAGAGTGTGGTGAAGGGTGTAGCTAGCGACAAATATATTTTCAAAGCTGGAAGAGCCGTTCGAACATGCTTGTACCCGCATAACTAGTCCGGAATGCTTAGTGGGAAAGAGGAAGGATGGGGAATTGGGAGGGGGTTTCATTCCGGGACTCGCGAGGAGGATATGATACTCCCCCCCCACGATAATCGTTAAAAAAAAAAAAGAAACTAGCACTGCGCGGAAGGCTGTGAAGTTCCTATGCTATGTAGTCGCAATCCCCAGCTTCTCCACCACCCTCCTAACAACATCCTTTGGCGCTCGTCCCCAGTCCATTCCCTTCAATTCGGATGCCAACGAAACACCCTCATCCTCCTCCTCACCCTCTTCTTCTTCTGCAAAGATGCTCCACAACTCATCGACAACATAAGTCCGTACCCGTGGCCAAGGATGATACAACATAGCCCCCAATCTCTTCTTAGATTCCGCAACACCTTCTTCCACCCGCTTCATCCTCACCTGACTCCTCTCTTCCTCGGCCAAGCGCGCAATTCCGCCGTAGACCTTGGTACACGTTTCAATCTTCCGCACATTGCTGCTCTTGTAGGCCGATTTCTGCATAAGGAACGCAAGGGTGCGCGCATCTACCTCGCCCGACCGCTGCATGAGGCCAACGTTGAGGAGGAAGGAGACGATCTCGAGCGTCGGGGTCAGCAGGCGATCCTGTCCCTGGTGATCCCTTAGGTTCCGCACGAGTGCCCTGCAGACCATGTCGAGCTTCTCTTGAGACTCCTCGCAAAACTCGCACAGCACCGCCCTGCTCGTGATGACAAGGGTCTCGTTTCCTGTGTCAGCGGATGTCACGTAACCGGCTAGAAGCTCACACATCCATGCTGAGTGGTCGGCCTTCGCGGTGTCTGAGATGAGCGGCAAGAGGCAATCGGTCTCCAGCATCCTTAGCAAGAACTCCAGGTATCTAGGAGACGAGTGGGTATATGATGTAAAAGTATCCACGTAGCTTTAACGGTTAATGTTAGGACTCGTTTTTTTCTTTGTTCATGTCTACATTGGTTGGGGGAACAGTTCAGGGACGGGAAGGGAGAACCTACTCAGGATGCAGGAGAAGGGCCAGCGTCTTGTGAGCTTCGTTTCGTACCCTGTCTAATTTTTCGGCGGCCAGTCGCAGAACGCTGAGGAAGAGAGCTGACACGGTTCTTTGGAGCCATTCGTGATCATTAGGGGTCGCGTGAGCTATAGACTGCCACATGGTCCTAGTTGCTTTTAAGGAACCGCCGCGTAAATATGCTCCGATGTCTCCGCGGGACGTGGCAGTATAGTCATTCAATCCCTCCATGAGCAGCCCGAGGAAGCGGCGCGGCTCCTTTCGCAGAATGTTACTCTGCGTCAAGCTGCTAAGGAGAGACGACTTCACCTCTAGGTCCTTCTCCGTTGCCCACCTTTGCAGCAAAGAATCGCAAACAAGGTTGGCCGCATCAATGCCTTGCATACCTGTCGCAGCGCAGATGGGATACGCCATCGCTATGGCGTGGAAATATCCTGTAGCATCGTGGAGTTTGGAGGAGTGCACTTTCACAAGCTCTGCCCAGTCACGTACCTTCTCCGCCCGATCACTCGGGCGCGAGAGAACAAGGAAAACAAGCGCTGCCCTCGGGATTGCGTCCACTAGTTCTTCCGACTCTTCATCTACCAGTTCTAGCCATGACGGGATGATGTCGCTCAAAGCAGAGACCAAGGCCTGCGACTCTCTTTCAGCAAGCTCTTCAGAGTCGAAGGTCGCCATAACGTCCAGTAGATCTCCGTTAATCTCCTTACCAACAAGCGATTCGCCGGTATATAAAGTATTTGTTCCTGCATTGTTCTTCCAGTCCTCATCTCTCGAAATAATTGCGGCTTGGAAGATTGGTATCGACGAGATAACGAGCCGACCAGCAGCTTCTGCGGCTAGCTCCTGGCGGCGAAGCGCTGAACTTTTAAGAATGCCGAGGATGTCAATCATGCTCGATACCATCTTACGAAGGAGGGCCCGTAGTCCGTTCAGATCTAGCGCGTTCTTTTCGGAGAGGAGTGTCAAGACATCAGGAATCCTGTCGAATACAGAAGCAAGTGATAGGAGAAGACCATGCCGCTCTTCGGCCTGGCGCGGTTGAAGCTTCTTTAGGTGGTGGAGGAGAGTGTCGACGGAGCCGCCTAAACGTTGAAGCGCAGCAGAGGGATTGAGTGACGCGAGTTGGAAAGTGATGGCGCCGAATGAAGTGCCGGCTGCGCGCCGAGCTGCGGCATTTGCATCACCTACACCTCTCCATCCAAGCAGAGAGTCCAAGAGTGCTTCGCCATAGCGACTTGATAGATTCGTTGCTTGAATGGCAACTTCGTGGAGAGCCCTGGACCGCAACGCAACCGCGTGATAGTCAATGACTTGCACGAGGCCGATGCCCTCTTCGATAGTGTCCGGGTGCCGGCCAATGAGTTCCTGGAGGGCGGCCGATGAACCTCGTCGAATGTTGCCGGCCGAATCGCGAGAGGCGGTCACCGCAAGTTCCGTTGCAAGTACCTGAAGGATTGTTGAATGTGTGGGGTGAGATTTGGCTGCGAAGACAGACTCAATCGGAATTTCGAGCAGCTCTTGCGTAGTGTACCTCCTAGCTAAGGCCCAGATGCCAAAGCAGGCAGCATCACGCACGTTACTACCAATAGACCCACCAGAGGTGCTTCTCTGTTCAAACGAGAGGCCCAGAAGGAGTGCATGGACAATGTCGGACAGCTGGTCCGGGGGAGGAGAGCGGCGATAGAGTAAATGGGATAGGGTAAGCATTAGACCATGCCACTCTAGCGGGTCAACGGAAGACAGATCGCGGGTTAGTTTGCCCTCCGGATTAAGCGGATCCTTGAGCCAGACTACCCTGCGATTTAAGGAGTCTAAAACAGCTTCGACGACTTGGGATGCCATGTCCGGGTCAAGGCGCAAAGTGATGACGCTCAAGGCCTTGCTGGCTGCAAAACGCACTGGCGTATCGTTGTCAGACAGCTTTTCAAGGAGTGAGCCAATGCAGGCCTCAACTAACTCGGTTCCCTGGAGCGTCTGCGGTTCCTGTCGGAGAATCAACACAGCAGCCGAGCGCATGACCTTGATCATGATCTTTCTGGCAAAGGCAGAGCCATTAATAGCCTCAAAATTCGGATAGTCCCTGCCGCCGGTGGTAATCGAGTTTATGGCGTGGAAGATACGGATGAGGTACTTGTCCATATCGGACGTGTCCATCGAAGACCGTAGAATGCCGGCGAGATACGAGAGCACGCCAATAAAATGGTAGGTTGATTCTGTCAGGGGTTCGTTGGTGGGCCGTAGAACCCAGAGAGCCCAATTTACCAAGGCATCCAGGAGACCCAGCTTTTGCATATCGGAGCGCATCGAGATTCGCACAAGCAGGGCCTTCGCGGCATCGCGCTCCCTCCCCGGCGACGAAAGGTACTTGAAGGCCAACGGAAGGAGTCTCAGAGTGATTCCCGGGAGATTGGGCGGCCAGTTTAGGCCGGGGATGGCCGGCACAGAAACCTCATTCAGATCAACGGACGAAATGGAGGCGAGGTCGAAGGGCGCGAACAGCAGATGGGACAGCCAAAGCAACGTGATGTATCTTTCCTGCCAGGTCCATTGGAGGAGCAAGTTGGGGTTCTCGGGATCACTAGGAATCTGCTCGGCTTCTTCGAGCGCGGACAACAAGTGTTCTAAGCACTTGGTCTCGGAGCTGAGGAAGCGCACTATGACTTTCTCTCCGCGAATCTTACAAAATGAGTACAGCAACCTCGCTACAGCTCGAGGAACGGGCTCTAAAAGTTTAGAGTTTACCAAGACGGCGCCAGTGCGGCCGCGGGACGTGAGCGACTGGAGATAGGCGTCCGAAAGCGTGTGGATGAACTTGGACAGATGGGGGTCCAGAAGTTGGGGCAGCTCTTGGAACGGGGAGAGAATCTAGTTCGACCGCGAGGAAGCAGTGATTCGATACATCAGCCCTAGTTCGATCAGCCCCAGCTCGGCCCCTTCGAGGGGACGAGTACCCGGCTCTCACTCACCGATTCATCCAATCTGAAAGTCTCCCACGCGCGCACCCGGGTCCGGAGGCGGGTTCCGCCATGGCCATCGGGCTTGTAGAGGAAGGTGGGGAGTGTGCGCTCAAATTCGGCGATGAGCTCGGCCGACTCCTTCTGGAGCTTCACATCCCCCTCGTCGTCTTTGGCATCCATGGCTGAGGGGCAACTTGAGGAAGTGGTAGGATAGTCCTCTTTGTCCTGTTCTGCCTAATGTACGAAGTAGGGAACCTATACGAAGTATGATGTTGACCAATTCTTCGTATTCAAATTCTTCCGCGGCTGGCTTCTGGTTCGGTGTGGCTGTTAGGCAACAGCTTGAAGGGATGTTGAAGTGAGTCTGGTTGAGGTTGAATTATTACCAAGCAGAGCATTTGTTCCGTACCACCTTTGACCTTTGACACTGCACCGGTGTACTTCGTGCCTTGTGCGGCACTGACAGGTGGCAGCTCAGGGACAGGACTTGGCCAGGCCAGGCCAGCGTCCAGGGGCACAACACCAGGGCGGGGTAGAGCCCGGTACAACTATACAAGGGCGCTACAAGCCGGTGAACATTGAATTGATCAATTGTTAATAATAGGTCTGGGTCTGGATCTGGGTCTGGGCCCGGTTGGCAGCCAGCCAAGGCACCAGATCAAGTGATTGAGTGTGATTGATATTGATCTTGATCCCACTGCCAGGCTGCTCCACTTCACCGCAGCAGCAATCTACCCAGTACATATTACCGAGTAATAGTGTATGGTTTAGTCCATGTTGGAGGGATCCATTCGCAGTCAATCAATTGATTTGATGTTTTTACTACACTACTTCCTATAAATAGTACTGACCCTACACTACTTCGTACACCACTTCTCGTCTCCCAAGCGGGCCGTACGTTGCATTGGTTGATGTAGTGTAGTAGTTCGTAGTGTCGTCTCGGCCGCGGAGGTGTGTACGAAGTATGTCACCCACACGCAGGAGCCAATCCGGGCCAGCCAGCATCCACAGATTGGCACTTGGTCCCCCCCAACATCGAAGCCATCAAACGGCGAGATTCTCCGATTGATATCAATTGGGACCGACCAGGAACTTTGTTAAGGCGCAGCCGACTCCCGGTCCAGTTCAATCTCGTGTTCCGGCACTTGTGTACCTGTACAGGGCCTGGGCATTGTATACCGTGTATACCGACAGTACTTCGCAGGGGTGGAGGTGAACTACGGCCGAGAATTCCCCAATTCCTAACATTGAATCCTCTATTATCCTGTTGTCTCCGTAGCACGCCATCCCGCGTGCACCATCCTCGACCTTTATATAGATCAGTATACCATTATATAGTAGATTTGATCCTTGTACTCGTACAGCATCGCGGGGCTCTGAGTGACTGCCCGGCTGCTCTCCAACCCTCCAACCCTGATTTCTCACCCCCAAAGTGTCTACCAACCACCTCCGACTTCCTTACCGCTTCGCCCAACATTCCTGGGCGCGGGATGCAGCCACCGGTGTAGCGAGGACCGGACCCGACCGACCACCCTTGTGCATACAGGGAGCCGGACCCCAGACGCATCGAAGACTTCGTTGCTGTGACACAACCTGCATATTCTCTCCTGGGAGTGAGAACCGTTCTGTTCTCCTTCTTCTTTCCTCTGCTCGGCGCCCACACTCGTTCATTCTTCCTTTCTACTACTCATCAATTCCTCTTCAAAACTCCCCAGTCAATACAATAGACATCCAGTTCGATCCTATGCTCCCAAGACTGAGGACGTCCATCTCCTCAGCCCGGCAAAGGCATTGACAAGGATGAATCAGACGACCGCTGTCTGGTCAGTTGATAGACACCGCCTCTCTTCCAGCCTAACTCAAAATTCCTTCCTCAGTTATGATGATATCAGTTCTTTTATGATTGGCGATGTCTTTCTCGTCCCTGCATCGGGCTACGGCTCAACTCCAAACCCCCTAGTTTCCTCTGGCACATTGCCATGGATCCGTCGTCTCGGTGATGTCGCCCGTTCTGGATACCTTCAAGTAATCATTGTTGCCCTGTCTATCATTTCGGTCTTTCGAGCCCTGGCTCGTCTCAGGCGAAATAACCCTCACGCCTATTATCGGAGCAGCGGCCAGACTTCACGGCGTGTCAGAACCCCGCTCGCATATGAATTGAGTTCCTTGGTCACCCAGGCTCTTGCTACTGCTCTTCTGACAACCTCCGCCCTACGTGGAATGACAGACTGGACGAATGCTGCAGCTGGTATATACGTTCTTCTCTTCGGCCTCGTACGAGTTAGCTGCCGCTCTCACTGGAGATTCATCGCTCTTCACCAAGCCAACTTCGTCTCCTTCTTCCTCCTGCTAGTACTGGTATCGGAGCATTGGCTTCCCTGTATTCAGATTTCCGCCTCATGCAATACTCGCACGCCCCTTGGCGCAGGCTCGCTTGCTCTTGCCCTGTCTGTGGCCATTGCATTTTCAACTCCGAGAGAATGGCCGTCGCCATTCGCTGACCACGACGGCATAGCCGAGGCCAAGTATGACATGTCGCCGTCGCCCGAGGAGACCTGCAGCTGGTTTAGCTATTACTGCTCGTACGAGTGGTTCACCCCAACAGTCTGGAGAGGTTGTAGGAGTGGTTTGCCGAAAGAAAAACTCCCCAACCTCCCCTGGTATGACCACCCGGCGTTACTCTTAAAACGCGTCCGCCGAGCGCGGCAATGGGGGAAGAATACATTCTGGACCACTATGAAGCTTACGCACAGCGAGTTGCTGCTCATGACCATGTGGGCTTGCACTTCTTTTGTTCTCGAGGTCGTTCCTCCTTTTGTCTTGTACAAGCTTCTTGACTATATCGATAACCCCCAGGATGCGGTATACCGTCCCTGGGTCTGGTTGGCTCTCGTATTCCTTGGGCCAACGGCTCGATCGATCACCTGGCAGCAGTACATCTTTACCTCCACCCGCCTCATCGTTCGCATCAAATCCGCCTTGACGCAAGAGCTCTACCACAGGCTCATGGAGTCTATGGAGCTCGAAGAAGAGCAGAATCAGACAGCTCACGCCTCGGGGAAGAAAAAGAACAAGAAGAACAAGAAACAGATTGGAACCGCTACCGGGCGCCTAGCAAACATGATCTCCAGTGACATTGACGCTATTTTCAAGGCCCGAGATGTGATCCTCGTCTGCATAGCTACTCCTATCAGTGCCGTCGTCGCCATCATCGCCCTGTACGAGATTGTGGGGTGGCCCGCGTTTCTTGCTGCCTTTATCCTCGTGACGGCCACTGTCGTCAGCGTATACACTGCGCACGCCATGACGAAGGTCCAATTTAAGATACGGGATGCTCAAGATTCGCGAATCTCGCTCATTTCAGAGTATTTATCCTTAATAAGAGCTGTCAAATACTTTGCCTGGGAGAGGTTCGCTACCGACAGAATACAGGCGGCCCGTAATTTTGAGCAGATCTATCTTTGGAAATCCGTCATCCTTAGTACCGTCATCAATGTCGTCAATAGTTCGTTCCCTTATGCGGCCCTGCTCGCGGTGTTCTGTATACGCGTTTTGCTCCAGAAGCAGCCGCTCTCGTCTTCGGTGGCTTTCACAACTGCGGCCCTGGTGAAGAACCTCCGGGGCCGACTTAACATGGCGTCATCCCTATCCAAGAACATCACGGCTGCGATTGTTGCCTTCAAGCGGCTCGATTCACATTACAACCGCTGCCAGCCCCTACAGAAGTATCCTCCCGGCCCCCTGAGAGTGCAAGGCGGAACGTTCATTCCGAGTAGCACGGCAGCCTTCAAGCTCAAGAATATCACCGTTGATTTCGTCGAGAACGGCCTCAATGTTGTCACGGGACAGAGTGGTAGCGGCAAGACGACCTTGCTGCTCTCTCTTCTTGGCGAGACAGTCAAGGAAGAGGGGCAGGTCACACGGCCGCCAGACGTCGGCTATGCTCCCCAGACCGCGTGGCTTCAGAACGACACAATCAAAAACAACATCGTACTCGAGGAGGCCTTCGAACAAGCTCGGTACCGGAGAGTGGTCGAATGTTGTTGCTTGGAACCGGACTTTGACCAACTCCCCGCGGGCGATCAGACTGTCGCCGGCGAGAACGGGACTTCACTCTCGGGTGGCCAGCGGGCGCGAGTCGCTCTAGCGAGAGCGCTTTATTCCAAGGCATCGGTTCTCCTGCTTGATGATATTTTCTCCGCCTTAGATGCCAAGACGGCGGCCGGAATATGGGAGCTATGCTTCTGCAGCGACCTCCTTAACGGTCGCACGGTAGTCTTAGTGACTCAGGTCCCATGGATCGCCGCCCAGTCCGACCTCGAGGTAGTTCTGGAGAATGGCTCGGTCCTCTCGATTGAGCAGCATATCGGAGTCGTTCGAAAGCCGGTTTCGGTGGAGATGGCCCTAGCCACTGATGAAGGTCTCAATGCTCCTGACGGTAGCAACCTGAGCGGGGAGACGATCGTGCCAGCAGCCGGGAATGGGAAAAGTAAAGACGTCGTTGATGCCGAGATGGACGCCCGCGGCGCCGCGAGGAGGATATGTAAGTCATATAACATTCCTCACATTCCACTCACCACCGTGCCGATCCCCATTTTTGTCAAAAGGGGCCACCAAAGGCTAATTCTTTACAAAAGATGGCCAATACATCGCCTATTGGGGAAGCCCGCTCTTTGTAGTTGCTTGCATAGTGTCTATAATACTCGGAACCGCCGCTATTCCTTTGGGTAATCTCTGGATCGCTATATGGACCGGGGCATACGAGAAGGATGAACTTGTTAACGTCGGTTATTACCTTGGCGTCTATGCGGCGATCACACTGGCCGAATCCGTTCTCTTGAGCAGCTCTCTGATCATGAGCAAGCTCGGTGGCTGGGTCGCCGCTCGCACAATACACGAAAAGCTCGTTAAAGCGGTCCTCGGTGCGCCACTATCTTGGTACACCGACATACCCGTCGGCCGGGTAGTTAATCGCTTTTCGCGAGACATTGCATCTCTTGATAACCAACTCCCGTACTTGGCAAACATGGTCCTGTGGCAGGGCGTAACCCTCATTTACCGTCTAGCATCTATCGGTTCAGTTTTACCGGTATTCATTGTACCATCCACGGCCACATGTCTTATCGGGATTGTTGTTGGCGAGATGTATACGCGCACGGGTGTCATCCTCCGCAGACTCGACTCCTCGACTCAATCGCCTGTGTTTTCTCAGTTTGCAGATACCCTTACCGGGTTGGCCGTTATCCGAGCGCGCGAAAACCTGCCGTCCAAGTTTGGCAAGATCCTTGTGGAGCGACTGCTGCTATGGTCGACGGCTGCAGAGTCGCTATACAACGCGAATCGCTGGGTGGGTGTCAGAATCGACTTGGTCACATCATTGGTGTCCCTCGGAGCCGCTCTCCTTGCCTTAACAAAGGCGGATACTACTAGCTCTGGGCTTATCGGGTTCTCCCTGGTTAATGCTACAGGGCTCAGCCATACTATTCTTCTCCTGGTTCGGTCAACAAATGATCTAGAAGTTGAATTGCAGAGTGTAAGTGCGGGCACAGGATTTTTCTTCTCACTGTTTTTCATCAACTCGAAGCTCCTGCTAACGTTGATAATTGCCAAAGTTTGATCGTTTACAAGAGTACTTGGAGGTGGAGTCTGAGGACGCTTCTGACGATCCGCTTCCCGAGGAGGGCGCTCTAGGAAGCGACAGTGGCCCCGTCATTCCTCACGATTGGCCAAGCAAGGGTGATATTGAGTTTCGGAATGTAACGATTCGGTATGACCCAGATGGCCCGGATATCCTCTCCGATATCAACTTGAAGCTACGATCCGGTGAGCGAGTAGCCATTGTCGGACGAACTGGCTCCGGAAAGAGTACAGTGAGTAGTAGCAAAAATCTAGACATGGCTGGTCTCCTTATAGTGCCGAGTCGTGGGCTAATTAAGCGGTAACAGCTGGTCTTGTCCCTACTGAGATTCACCTATATTGCATCTGGGACGATTCTTTATGACGGGGTGGACATAACAAAGGTACCTAGACGAAGGCTTCGCGAAGCCTTGACAATTATCCCGCAGGAACCGGTACTGTTCGGTGGCACGGTCGAGTCCAATCTAGATCCAAGTGGGCTCGTTCCAGAAGAAACCCTCCAGAGGGTTATCGATTCGACGAAATCCGTCGCATCCTTCCAGTATCGCCACTCCTCACAGAATGGAGGCAATACCAATGAAGTAGACGGCGATTCGGGGCAAAGCACCCCAACCTGGTCACCTCAAGGTCTAACCCTAACAGCCGTTGTATCTGCCAAAGGCGAGAACTTCTCCCATGGCCAACGCCAGGTGCTCTCGCTCGGTCGGGCGCTTGTCCGGAAGAGCAAGCTTATGCTCCTAGACGAGGCAACGGCCAATATGGATCACGAAACAGATAAGGTGATCCAGCACGTCCTTAGTCAGGAAGTGGAGGAGGGAGATGAGGATCGAACGCTTGTCACTATTGCTCATCGCCTGAGGACCATCCTCGATTATGACAGAGTGGTGGTCATGGGCGATGGGAGGATATTAGAGTAAGTGTCGCCCGCATTAAACACTTACCGCTCGCATAACCTGCATGAAGAAGAAGAAGAAGAAGAAGAAGAAGAAGAAGAAGAAGAAGAAGAAGAAGAAGAAAATAGACACTAATGGGAAAAGCAGGATCGGATCTCCTCATGACCTCTATAGCGCCCACGGCCACTTTTACAACATGGTTCAGCACAGCGGGGACGATGATGTGTTTAAGCTGATTTGAGGAAGAAATAGAATTTCATGAGTTGGATGATGTGGAGATGTTGATGATTGCAATGACTCTGGTTTTATATCGTACAAACAAGGGAATATAAAAGTTCGTCGTTTTGATTGCAACTGAATTCTAAAAAAGAATATTGTCGCCTTGTTTCTCAAATCCATCAATTGATCTTGTCTCCATTGCACTCTGTACTCTGTACCGTACCGTACCACTGTACCATACTGTCCTTCGTCCTGCTCAATTGACTTTCAACTTTTCCGCGGCGTGACAATGAGAATGTGGAGGACGTTGTGGCTTACATAACCAACAATGGTCTGTGCCGCGGCGGCCACATCAGCCCACTCGTACCCGAAAGTGTGAGCAGACGTTTTTCATTCAATTGAAGACCTTGTTCATGACAGTTTCTCTCGCGACACCAACCCACGATCTCCCATTCCGAACGTCCGAAGTCAAGTAATCGATCATATACGAGCTATTTATGTAGCAGAGAGGAATTGCCGCATCTTCGTTAGCCCACGAATCAAGCCTCTACCTCCCCCCGGTCCGGCACTTTGCCGACCCCTTCGAATCGCCCTTCGAGTTTGACCAGCATGGGCGCTCGGAATGACGAAACTCTCATTTAGCCCGCGGACAGCCATCCACGCCATCCGCGGCCTGGCCTTTGGCACGTCCTGTTCGCTCATACTGATATCGGAGGAGCGCCTGAAGCGCCTCGAGCTCGCGCGGAAGGTCGTCGACAATGGGAAGCTGATAAAGTCGCAGCGATGCTATAACCCCGGCGGCGCGGTAGCGGCGATGGCTCAGCTGGAGCACACACATGCAGAGCTGTTGCGGGTGGACACCGATGTGGCGGCTGTGGATTTTAAGCTGCAAGGATTTCCTCAAGTGGGAGGGACTAGCCATGTTGAGCGGAGGGAGGAGGGGAGGATAATATCACAACCCACGCCAAAGAGGAGGACTGGTCGAGCATCGCCGGGTCTAGGCATGAAGAGCGCGGTTATGGATATGTATTTCCCCACCAGCCAGGTGGAGGTGTCGGCTGATGATCAAGAGGGTATTGATGTGAAGGAACCCTCGAGCGAGGCGGTGCAGTTCCAGCACGACCATGCAAGCTGGTCAAAGTTACCAACAATACCCGAGGAGGCCCTGGAGCGAGCGAAATCGCTCCTTTTTGAGTTTGGTCTACAGAACGACCTCGACGGAGCACAGCGGGTTCTTGATACACTATGCCACCATCCCTCGATCGATAGTCGAGACTTCACGGGAACTGATGCCAAATTTGTGCTCCGGTGTCTCCTCTCCCCCTCAACTTTCAACCCAACCCAGAGACGATCCGGCCGACGATTCAGGCTTGCAACATTTATGTTCTGGGACAAGTACAGGAAAGGCTCACCAGAGGAAAAGGCTGCTCTGCTCGAGCTGCTAGCAGACATATTTTGCAGTCCTAATTCTAGACGAGACATACAATCCTTCCTGGCGACATCCCACTTACAATTCGGAGGGCATATGACCTCGAAAATTCTCGTCATCAATGTTGCCAAGATTTACCGACGACAAGGAGAGAGAGATGCTTTTGACCAATGGATTGACCGGGCCGACAAAGCTGGAGTATCCATCAACGAATCCCACCTGGGAAGGACACTGATGAAGGAATGGGAAATGGAGGACAGCGTCAAGGATCTCGAGCAAGGGGCGGAAGTACCAAAAGAAAACGCTTCTATCTCGAAGTTGAAGGAAGATCTACGACGGCCCCTTCGGATGTTACTACCGCAGCAGGACGCGACACAGTCTCGTGTATTCGACCGGATGGTAGAGGCAGCGAAGCATTACCAGTGGAATCAGGTTCTAGACACCTACTCTGATGGACTGAATGAGGGAATGACCATATCAGACCCTTGCCTTCGGTTGGCAGTAGAGGCGGCGGTGGAGCTGGAGGGTGTCCACAGCACAAAAGCTCTCCAACTTCTCGAACAAGCGCACGGGCTGTCTTCAGATGTGGCGCCGATTGTTCAAACACTGCTTTTGGCGAGATTCGATGCCATCGGTGACCAACAGGTGGCGATGCGCGGGCAGAATGCAAAGGGCGAGGCTTACCGTTCTATGCGGAGCCTCCTCGAGACTGTTCGGCCCTTCTACAACCCACCGTCGGAGCTGGTCTATAACCGAGCCATCCGTGTATGTATACGGGCCTCGGAATTGGAGGAAACAAGGGAGCTGTGCCTGCAGCTAGCTAGGGAATACTACGGTGGTGACGCGCTGTACGTGGTGTACAATTTTGCTAACCTCCTCACGGTGGCGGCACGCACCAAGGACTACGCGCTCCTGCAAAGATTACTAGAGGGACTGCCGTGGAGGCCGTACCAAGGGCACCCCATCTGCAAGCAAGTCCTCAAAAGTGCGAGGTTATGGATCCGACGGTGGGCCGACCAGGCCACAACGGAAGAGGATAGGAGGCGGCACGAGGATGCTCTCGGATACATCGAAATTGCTTACCAGAACGTGTTAAAGACTAGGTCTCAGGTGCATCAGAAGGTTAAAGCAGAGTCGAAGACGCATGCTTTCTCGGTGCTGACACCGGGGCATGTTCTTGACAGAAGCGGGAATCGGGATAGGTGGAATCGGGATAAGAGGAATCGAGGAAAGGGTCAGGAGGTTGTTAGTGGTGGGGAACCGGACCAGGGCGGAGCACAGTGGCTTCTCGGCATTTACGACCAAGCGTTGAAGCCCCAAAACGCGGCATGAGGATATTGGCATGTAAGAGACTAGAATTGGTCACCTCACGGGATGGGGAGAGGTGGTTGGATTGCTACAAGTGTACTAGCATATTCGAACCTGTACATAACTTTTTTCTTTTCTCTTTTCTTGTGGTTTTACGGTTCCTTTGTTCCTCGGTCGAGGGATGTGTTGATATTATTACACTATACATGAGCACTGAGGTAAAATTAGATGCAGACTTGGACATCCTCAGGACATCTCTGCAGATCGCACTCCATCAGATGTCGTGACGGAGACTACATCCACTAAACTACATAACAAGTATTCACCAATGAGAAGGGGTCAATTCAATGTCACGTCAATGCCAATTGCTGCTGCCTTGAGCTCTAATTGAGCCTAGACCCATTGCGGAGTTTTCACATGCTCAATTGGATTTGATTCTTGGCTATGTGGGACGAGTTCGTGGCATGGGACAGACGTAATTGTTACGAATTCTCAATTCTACAATTAGGACCTTCCAAAAGTATTGCGAACATGAAGCATGTGATAATAATGGCGTCCGTACTGGCCAATTCCAATCCAATTGACCCACAGGGAAGGAGGGATAGAAACGGCTTGTGAGGAGAAAGGGGGGTGAGCAGGGCGGAGGCAGGGCGGAGGCACGATGGTGGAGGGCAGGAGCGGGCGGGGGTCAACTGGAGTCTGGAGTGGAGGAGAATTGGCGTAGACTCGGTGGAGGCTTCAATTGATGCATCAATTGGCAGACGATTCACGATTGACAAGACGCGGATCGAAGGAAAAAAAAAAAAAAGTAAAACAGAAAATCCCAACCAGAAGTTTTAGGCGGTCAGCACCACTCAGTCGAGGTTTCCAGGCCAGTGGCACGATTTAACGGCGGGATGGGCTGCTGCAATCTTAGAACCGCCGCGACTTCGGGTACTTCCGCCAGCAGCAGCGAACTGCGTACCGCTGAGCATGTATTTATGCGGCGGAGGTACCTGGAGGAACCCCTGGCGGTAATGTACCACGAAAATCTGTTGGCAAAAACGGGTGTCTGGACCAGCGCATTCCTGCCTTTGGCTCTTTTTTTGGCTTTTCTTGCTCGCGAATTTTCCCCGGCTCGACGATCCGAATGTGACAGGCCAGACCTACTAAGAAGGGAACTTGTGGAAGGGGGAACATCACTCCACTCCTTGTTGGCGTCCTTGCTTCTGCTGGCTAGAATTCGGAGTGCTACAAAACTCAATTGTTGTCTGCCTCACACCGAACAGCTTTCCCTCTCCGACCCCTTTTTCAGTTTCTCATCTCCATTGTGCTAGATTCCCCCAATTCTCTTCAGCCCTCACTAATATATAGTCTAAGCCACGAGGGAGGCTTTTTACCCCCTTCTTCGTCGACTTCCCCCCTTGTGTTATCGCCTTCGGCGTCGTTTTCCTCTTTCGCGACATCACTCACCATAAACTCGGAAACCGAACCGTCCTGTTTTCCCTCGACACGCCCCCCCCTTTTTTTTTTCCAAAACCCTCCCGATGAGCCAAACAACCACAATGCCCGCAGTGGCCACACCCGAGCTTCGGCGCCGGGAGAAATACCATGAAGCCGAAGTCGTCATCGTCGGCGCAGGCGTCTTCGGATGCGCCATTGCCTTCGCCCTCGCACGCCAGGGCCGCAGCGTCCTCCTCCTCGAGAGGTGGATGCACGAGCCCGACCGCATTGTCGGCGAGCTGCTACAGCCCGGCGGTGTTGCGGCGTTGAAGAAGCTCGGGCTGGAACAGTGCCTCGAGGGGATTGATGCGATGCCCTGCGTGGGATATAGCGTCATATACGAGGGCACGCCGTGCACATTCGAATACCCTAAGCTGGATGACGAGGGAAACGTCGTCTATGAGAAGACGGGTAGGGCCGATGGCAAGAGGCCACAGGGCGTGGGCTTCCACCACGGGAGGTTTATCATGAAGTTGAGGGAGGCATGTCTTAAGGAGGAGAACATCACTGTCGTAGAGACGGAGGCGACGAAGCCCATTAAGGGTGATGAGATGGATAAAATCCTTGGCGTGGAGGCGCTGACGCGCAACAAGGAGACGGGGAAGAAGGAGAAGGATTACTTCTTTGGACAGCTGACCATCATCGCCGACGGATATGCGTCCAAGTTCAGGGCAGAGCACCTAGGTTCCGCGCCCGTTATCAAGAGTAAGTTCTACGCTCTCGAGCTGATCGACTGCCCGCTTCCCGCGCCGGCCCACGGCCACGTCATCATCGGCGACACTTTCCCCGTCCTCCTTTACCAAATCGGCACCCATGAGACCCGAGCGCTCATCGACCTGCCCGAGAACCTGCCCGCCGCCTCCCCTGCGGCTGGCGGCGTACGAGGCTACATCAAGAACGTCGTCATCCCCGCCGTGCCAGAGCAGCTCCGGCCCTGCATGCTTAAAGCCCTCGAAGACGGCAAACTCCCTAAGAGCATGCCCAACTCGTGGCTGCCGCCCACCAAGCAGCAAGCCAACGGCCTGATCGTGCTCGGCGACGCCATGAACATGCGCCACCCTCTCACCGGCGGCGGCATGACCGTCGCCTTCAACGACGTTGTCATCCTCGCCGACCTGCTCTCCCCCGAAAAGATCCCCTCGCTGGGAGACACCGCCGCCGTGCAGAAGGCCATGAACACGCTCTACTGGCAACGCAAGCGCCTCACCTCCATCATCAACGTTCTCGCCCAAGCCCTCTACAACCTCTTCGCCGCCGACGACGCGCAGCTCGACGCCCTGCGACGCGGCTGTTTCGAGTACTTCCAGCGCGGAATCACCGAGGATCCCTCTGGTCTTCTCGGTGGCGTCATTCACAACCCGGCCGTGCTAGCCTACCATTTCTTCTCTGTGGCCTTTGTCGGCATCTGGATGAACTTCAAGAGGAGCCTCTCCAGGGCCGGCATCTTCGCGCCGTTGATGCTGCCTGTTGCGCTGGTGCAGTCGGGGTTGATTCTCTTCAAGGCTTGTACGGTGTTTTTGCCTGTTCTATGGAGGGAGGCTAGCTAGAATGATTTTAATGTCTGTTGTGTGTGTGTGTGAAAGGAGAAGAGAGAAAGAAAAAAAAAAGAAACAAAGATTTTGGGAGTTTTGGAGTCTCTGGGAGTCGTGAGCCTGGAAGAAACCTGCCTTTTCCCGCTCCTTCTTGTTCATCGTTTTATGTTTTCCCCACCTTCTCATTTGTACTCTTCTTGGGTTAAAGGGGCTCACGACTCTCCTTGCGACGCTTGATCGATTCTTAGACGAAAACAAAATTTAATCATGGCACATTATGGATTGGGGACAGAAGTTGGGTAGTTAGAGAGAAACACCCCTTCATAATACTAATTGACCATCATCGATTGGGCACGTACATATATGATGACAAGTTTTGTCTCCTAGGACCGTGTTTATTCATTTGCGTCGTTGCGTATGTTCCTCTTTTCCTTTTATTTCTAACCTTGGAATGTACAGACCACCCTCCGAAGGCATTGATCAACGACAAGACAAAAAGCGAAAAAAAAAAAAAAAAAAAAAAAAAAAAAAAAAAAAACAGAGAGAGCCTGTAGCATTCCCCCTTTTCATGTCATCCTCCGCCTATACACACCCATCATCCAGCTCGCCCTCAAAACCGCCAATCCCAACGCCATCGCAATGCTATCCCTCGCAAGGCTCATCTTGGAACCGTCCACTTCATGCCAGGCAATGGGTACTTCGGCGACCTTGATGCCCGCGGTGGTGCCGATAACACTACCGTCGGAACCTAGGACGGGCGTGGCGGGGGCCGACTCGGCGAGCATGAGCATCTCGACGTCGAAAATCCAGCCCTCGGCGTGCATATAGGGAACGATGTGGGGAAGCGAGGCGCGCGAGAAGAGCTTGAAGCCGCACTGGGTATCCTTGATGCGGGAGGTTGCTGGAGGGGTAAGGATCATGAGGATGAAATGGAAGCCGCGCATGAGGAAGTTGCGGAGAGCGGAGCGCTAGACACGTAAAGAACCAGTTAGTTAGTAAACATTGCCGTCAAGTAACCCAGGATGGATGAAGAATTTGTTGGGAAAAGGGGGGGTTAACGAACCTTGACCACTGCGTCGCTACCTACAAGATGCGCCCTGCTACCCACGGCCACTCCACGGTGGGAGCCATCCGCAACCTCTTCGCAGCCCTCTATCAGCCTGCCGAGGTCGCTAAACTTGGATGCGCCATCGGCATCGGCAAATAGGACGTATTCTCCCCGTACATGCCTGAAACCATGCGTGACAGCACCACCCTTGCCTCGATTCTTCTCGAGGGTCACCACGCGCAGCACGTCGTGAAGCTTATGCTTGCGCGAGAATTCCAGTACCACATCAACGGTGCGATCCCTGCTCCCATCGCTCACGACAATAATCTCGTAGCCCGATACGGCCGGGAGAGGTCCTCCTCCCCGCGCCAACCTCTTCTTAACCCCCGAGAATGTAGCTGCCTTCTGGGCAGCAGTCTTGTCGCCAGGTCGACCGAATGTGATATCGAGGTATTCCACAGCCTCTTCGAGGGCCGCGGATATCCGATCCTGCTCGTTGTAGGCGGGTACGACGACGCTGACGAGGACGGTGGGGTCCTCGATACGGCCTGCGTCAGGAATATGGAACTTGCCTAGTTCCGGCTGCTCACTCTCGGAGAGTTTGCGCTCGGCGAGCCAATTGTCGTACCAGCAAGGAAGTTGGTGGGAGACGGTCGTGCCATCGGGGGTCGTCGTTTGGTATGTCTTTTCGGAGGGGTAGGGAGCTCGTGGCTTGGGCGCGATGTAGTGGAGGGCAAGGTAGACCTAGTCGGCGAGTCAGAAGTCAAGTTGGATATCTCGCCATGATGCTCCATCGAGATAATTGGTATCGACCCTCCTTATTTTTCTTCTCTTTCTTCCTTCTACACTTAGGCGCGCTTTCATCTTTCCCGTCTATCAAGGCTGGGTCGCATCAAGGAAACAAAGGGGCCATGGATACGTACCGCAACAAGCGATAGTGGCACAACTGTGAGGAGGATACTGAGGTGCACAAACCACGGAAGCTCCAAGAATGCGTAAACTAAAGACAGCATGTTGGCTCCTTTGGCAATTCTGGCATTGAGGAAGAAAAGGATGGTGTTCAGAGGGGTGAAGAGGTCGTTGAATTTCTGTTTCGCAATGAACGGGAGGAAGCGGGACCTCGTCAAGTCGCCAACCAGTCTTAGCTTGAAACAGTGACCCTGAGCCTCAGCCTGTCACAGATTTGGCAGAGCAGACTGGCAACTGACGGGTCTAGGAGAGGGAGACAAATCTTCAGCCCCTCGAATCACCGAGTCTTGAAGATTTACGCCATTCCACAAAGCAAAATCCAAATGGTGGGAGGCAGGTGCAGATGAGAGTCGAGCTTGAATTGCGCGGTCCACTTTCATGAAGTAGTCACGACCCTGGGATAAGACCACATGTCAAAAACGCCTGGTTCCGTTCCAATTGATTTCTGCTTATTGCCCCTGCCGCCTTTTTCAGCGGGGCTCCACGTCATCCCTAGAAGTACAGGGGCATTTGCCAATGTTGCCAACTGAACCTTATGTCGGAAGTAGATCCGACCAACTCTAACCTATTGCAATCTTCCATATCTCTCATACTTCACCCTGACGAAATAATTAGAAAGAAATGACTGAAAGGTAGTGTACATCAAAACATGGCAGTCTAGTGTACGCCAATACTGGTGACAGTCCGAAATAATGGACATTCTGCACAACAGCCTCAGTTACCACCCCTCGTAGTTTCCTCGCCTACTCCGGGCCGGCCCTCTGTCTTCCCTGACCAGGGCTCCGGTTCCTGATGGCATGTTGGCGCTGGGAAAATCTAGAGAACTCGACGCAGAACCAAAAATTTAAGAGGTCATCGAAGAATAGTTTCCGAGGCCGGTCACCGAGGGCAGGCCGTGTCTTCTAGTTCCCTCATTCAACTCAATGACCCCCCCCCTTTTTTTTTTTTTTTTCCCTCTCCTGGAGAGCTAATTCGTCCAGAGTCCGGTAACCTAGTGTTCCGATTCCTGTTTGCCATTCTAGGCCTTAGCCTTCTCCGAAGGGGGTTCTTCTCTCCCTAGAGCAATTACTAAGTCTTCGCCCCTGCCTTTCCAGGCTCCCAAATTAATGCCGTTTTGTTGGTGTTTGCGTTAGAAGATATCGCCGAGCTAGGACGACTTTATGGCTGTGCACGGTAATACTAATGGAAGAGCTGGCGAATTCGGCGTAGCCCAGCTCTGCGGGGAGGCACAGTTGAGCTTGGTCCGTTGCTGGGAGAGGACGAACTATCGGCTGATGGTGCCTGGCCGGCCGCTACCGGCGTCGACGTGGTGACAGGTGGCGCCGGAGGAGTGGGTTTTTGCGATGGGTCACGCCGTCCAGGACTGCGTCGCTGTTGACTTTGCTTTGATGGCAAAGGTGGTGATGTGTCGGGCATGACGGAAGATGAGGGATCACGCCTCGCACGCCGGACAGGTTTCATCTCCAGACCGTCATGTGAGTACGTTGAATTCCTGGAGCTCGAAGGAGATCTCGAGGTATTCCCTACTGCATTCCTAGTATTAGCCCAAAGTTCTCTAGAGAACGGAAAGGGGGAGAAGAAGCTACCATTTCGAGGTCGGCGCTCCCCAAGTATTCTCTCAATCTCCTTTCCTTTGATGGATGGCGCCCCTAAGAACGGAGGTGTGCTATAGCCATTAATCGTTGCTTGTAGAATGGCCTCAGAGCTTCCACCCTGATATGATGACGCAACATAACTGTACGATCTCGGCGTGTATACCATGGGATTGGCGTGGGAATCTGGGTACATGACATTTGAGAGACTGCTCGACACCCTCGGGACACCGGAATGCATCAAAGCGCTCCGCCTCCTGTTCTCCTCCAAGATTCGTTTCCGGTCTTCCGCCTTGTACGAGGCTGGGGCTCCTGCGAGTGCGTCAATGGCAGCGTGCGTGGGTATATGTTTATAGGGTACTTTGGCTGGTGCTTTGCCCTCATTCGCGGCTTGCTTCTTGGAAACATCCTTTGCCTGCTGCCTGCCCTTCCTGATCAGAGAGAAGATGGACATGATTTCGACTCTGGTGTAAGCGTTGAGCCGTTGCGCGGTTTTTTTTTTGCCCGGTGAATAGGGAGGTGGACCAAATGCGTCTTTTGTGAAAGAAAGCAAGCCAAGCCTCAATGACTCTTATATACGCCAGACGATCTCATGAAACTTGAGTGAGGCTTGGGGCTTTCCAGGTACACCCTTCAGGACAGGTGAGGCAAACCAGTTCCAGTTGGGGGCCCTATACGAGGGAGGCCGCAAGAAGCGACAGAACAGCATCAATCGCAAGGCGGAGTCAAATTGAGCATATTTAAACAACTGCAGAGGAGACGAGGAGGTGAAAAAAAAAAAAAGAAGAAGAAGAAAAAAGCAAAGCAAAAATCGGAATGCGGTGTGAATTCCCAGCCAGCAAGTGATCGGAGTGAACTAGTGTATGATGAGCTATTCCTGAGGAAATACGAAGTCGGGAAGACCCCTGTCTCAGCGACGACAGCTGATAAGGAGAGACACTGGCAAATAAACCCAACCACTCATCCACGGCGGATGAAAATGCCTGGTTCGAGCACTCGGGCGCAGCAACCTTAGATAATGCATTTCCGGACGTTACTTCCAAGAGCGCCACCGAGCAGCCTGATCACTAGTTCCTGAGCTGAAAAGCCCGAGGGCCTCGCGGATAATCGAATTGGGCCAATGAGCCGTGTGCATAACGACACCGACGAGACGTCTACGGTCAATGTGGCTGAAATATATTTGCTCCTGGACAGCTGCGCTAGCTTATCTGTCAAGCACCGAACTCCGGACACGAAGATTTGAGAAAGCCACGTCGACGGGGATGCGGAAGAGGGGCGGTGAAAGCAACGGATCCCAGGCCGGTCCGTTGCGCTCGAGTCATATATCATCGCTGGTTTTGGGGACCTAGATATTGCACCATTGGTCTCCAGATAGGCCTTCATCTTAGTTTTCAGCAATGGGAATAAAAAGCAAACACCACCAGATGGAAGTTGCTTTTTCGATATGCCGTCAATTAGTGTCGTCATCTTGATCAGGGACACCGTCGCCTACGAACGACAAGGGAAAAACTGCAGAACTTGGCACGCCCCCACGCCTACTTTATTCATGAAGACCCATTTCATCCGTTGCTCTGCTTCGGGACACTGGCGGTTAGGACGGAATTCAATCTCGCTGGTATCATGTATGCATGCCCGAGGTTGCATGGATTGAGACTCTCAGGAATACAAGTATGAAGTAGGTGCTGCTGCTAAGTGTGGCGTCCATTCAATCCAGTCCTTTTTGAGGGAAAAGCAGTCGACACCATACTAATCCCGTATCTAGTGACGTGGAGCAGCTTGTCAATGTCCAGAGCCACTCCAATGAGCGTTGCGATCCGCATGCCCCTTTGCCAATCCCACGTGTTTAACCAAGCGACCTTGTCCCTGTAAAGCGAGGAAACGCTGGCGCCCCAGGTTCTGGAAATCCAAAATCCAAGAATCAATCCAAGCTCTTTTGCTGGACCCAATCCCTGTCCCAACACGACGTTCAGACAGTAGCCTTCCCGTGTTTTGGCGGAATCCACCCATAACGGCAGGCATCACAATGGTGTATAACTGTGGGGGGCTAATCGTCTGTTTCTTTGTGATCTTGGGACCCTGTCCAGAATCCTTCTCAGTGGTGGGAGATTATTTTGGGAATGAGGGGGCTGTCTGTGATAGCCGAGGGGCCGAGGGATCAATGGCGGCGGCAACCCAACCATATGGATCGGAAATTTCATCGCTGCAGAGTTGCATGCGTCAAGGCCTGGCAAGACTCGTCACGCTCGACACACTGCAACCCTGCTGCCCAAAATATCAATCAGTTCTCACCACATTGCTGTCTTCCGCCCGAAAACTGAAGCGTTTGTGTGCCGCTCTTCTAGAAGTTTTCTCCCGGGGCATGGTTGACGTCTCAACCAAGGTCGCTTGAGACGCAGCGTCAGTCGAGATATCAATTGATGGATGCTTCGAAGCATCTCGTGCGACAGCTTGGTGGTGGATATTGTGGCCCCGAGGATTGAATGTACACTACTTCGTTGTGTAGTGCCGTATTGGACAGTCTCGGAAGCTAAAGCGCCGAGAAATAGCACACTACCAAGGACACTGGAAACATCAAATCGATTCGATGCAAGAATGTGTGGGAAAGAATTGATTTGATGCGATCAAATTAACCCGGAAGAGGTTTAAACTTCAATCGCAGCCCAACGATTTTCGGGTCTTATTATAGTAGTACTTCGTAGTACGAAGCACGAAGTAGTTTCCCCCCACTTGACCGCCTGGCACAGTAGTGTGGGGGGTTCAGACATGCATCTTGGAGAAACTGGTAATATGACACACCTTGTACATCGCGGTTTACTTCAGGTGATGGCACTTCAATAATGTGATTACTGGGCTCACCTCGTCCTATATGGTCGCTCGTTATTGATAAATGAAAGCCGCTAATAATATGAGTCGATCAATATTTTGACACTCCACAGGCTGCTTCAAGTCCTGGAAATCCCAGGCCTTGGTCTTCTGTGCCTCGAACAATGGAAAGGATCCCCCACTCGCGCAGCTTCCCACTTTGGAATCCGATTACATAAGATTTCGAAACAGGCAAGAATCATCGAGGACACTTGGAACTGGGAAAGCCGAGATGGCACAGACCAAGGGCAGGCCCCAGTCACTTGAGTCACGTGTCATCTTATCAACTGAATGTCCCTGTTGCGCCCAGCCTAGGTTCAATGGAGTAATAAGATCAATGATGGAGAAGGAAAACTGGTGAGTTCTCTTGGCACATCACAGTGCCTTTTTCCGCAGGCGCCCCCCCAAATCCCAGCTGCCTGCTGTCGCCACTGCCGCAGCGAGCGCCGACTTTTGTGACAGCCTCATCACCA
>JUDQ01000375.1:0-20825 GCA_000812075.1 Scedosporium aurantiacum
GGGGGGGGTATACGAACGATTATAGTCGAGTTCCACTGCTCCGTCTTGGAATGGTCGTAGTACTCGGCCGATCCAATGGCGCTTTGGCAAGCCTATAAAGAGGAAACTTGGTCAGTCCGGCCGGATACGAGTGAATTCCTCCCTTCTCAATATGAGTTGTTGGCTATGAACCGCTCTCTCCCATCGGACGCGGGGGAAGAAACGAGGTAAGTGGATCGACGGAAGAAAATACGCACATCATTGGCGATTTGCTTGAGGCGGTTGAAGGGAACGGGCTATATTGTCCATAACATATATTTCGTTAGCTCCAGAAAACCCGTCTTGCCTTTACCCTATTAAACATGGGCCGATGATAATATATAGTTTTCCTCACCCTAATCGGGGGGGCACGGGAGGATAATAAGGGGGATCTGCTTCATACCGGGCTCGCCATGATTGGGGAGGCTATCGAAACGAGGCTATATCAGGAGATAAATGGAGCCGTGTTCGCAAAAGGGGGAGAGCGCGGCGCGAGGGGGGCAAACACGAGACGGCGAAAGAAGAATTGGGTTGTCCGTTCAATCGAAACCGCTGAAAGCACTAACAAAGGCTTTTAAGACGTAGTCTGGAGAGAGACGAGAAAGTAGGAAAACCTAAACACCACGATGGGGGGGTGGAATTCGTTGTTTGGTTTCCGTTGTGATTACAGCCGTGTCTGTCTGAAGCGGAAGGTGGAGCTTGGGGAATGCAAGATTTGGTTGCCTTATCTCTTTTGTTTGCTCGTTACCCGTTTCGTCGCGTGGTTGCTTGGACGTGCATGCTGCCTGAAAGAGTCTCCACTGCATTTCTCTATTGACAATTGGCGACAGCCGGGCACATCTGTTTGAAACAAAGGCTCTCATGTTTTTATCAAGTGGCACGTGACTCATGGATGAGCTCAAGATCTCCTGAAGAGAGTGTCTTATTAAGCGAGTTCTCCACGCAGGTACCGGGTCAGGATCGAGCTTCCGTACGCACCTCTCAGCCCAATCACAGCTCACTACTCCTTCGGTTGTGCATTTATCCCTGCTACTCGAGGTGGCTAGCCAACCATAGTGCGAAAATCTGCACGTGTGTACCTTCGCAGTACAGTGCACAGTGTTGACTCTTAAGCCTCTTACAGTGGGGAAGTTCTGGAGATCTCCAAATCGACGTCAATTGAAACTCAGTTGTTCTTCTGCTCATTTTCATTTTTTTTCCCCTCTCTCTCTTCCCTTTCGCCTTAGCTTTTAGAACCTCGACCTTGTCGGCGCAATTGGGGCCGTACATATCTTCAGATAAGCTCCAAATCGATTCGACTTTGTTTATCAAAATTTTCGAACCTCGAACCTGGGCCCAGTCTTGATTATTGCGAGCTCTGATCAGCCTTGTTATCATCACCTGGTTCCATCTTTGCCAAGACTCGAGCTGCGATCCACCTACACTTCGAAGCTTACGCCTTCATCAATTAACACAATGTCCAGCCAGCCTCTTCTCCAGACCTCCCAGGGTAAGTCCGCTCATAGAGAGAACTCTTATACAAGAGCTACAGAGACAACTAATTAACTAACCCTCTTTTCTTTTTTTCTCCCTCCAGGCAAGCGCATCGCCCTCCCCACACGCGTCGAGCCCAAGGTCTTCTTCGCCAACGAGCGTACCTTCCTGTCATGGCTCAACTTCACTGTCGTCCTCGGAGCTCTCTCCCTGGGTATGCTCAACTTCGGTGACCGACCCGCCTTCATCTCGGCCTTCTTCTTCACCGGCGTCTCCGTCTTCACCCTTCTCTATGCGCTGGTGACGTATCACTGGCGAGCCAAGTCGATCCGGTTGCGCGGCCAGGCCGGCTTCGATGACAGGTTCGGCCCTACTATATTGGCTATTATGCTCCTGTTGGCCGTTGTCGTCAACTTCGTTCTGAGGATAGTCTACTCCGCCAAGGACCATTCTACTCCTCGTTAAGTTGTGGTATTATGACACCCCGGGGGGGAGCATTTTCTGGTGGATATTGTCCAGAACGGAATAATTTTTCGGTCGGGATGTAATGCCGAAATGTCTGAGTTGAGAGGGATCGGAGGGTAGGGATTGGTGTGTTGCCTCGTCGATCTGTGCTTGAAACAGAGCCTCTCGGTTGAGTCTCGGGGAGAGGGATCGTGGGCGTTGCGAGGACCGAAAATGGGAGGATATGGGCGTGGCTAGGGCATATGGTTGCGGTGTTCTCCAGGGTTGTAAATTGCATATTTCATTATGATTGGGTCATTTTTGTATAATCTCGGTATAGTCATATCGGTGAGACATGATTCCACCTCAGCTGGTGACTTTGCCCCGCTGACCTTGGGTTGCGTCAAAACACATTTCGATGGGGAATGCGAGGGTAGTATAAAAGGGTTTCCTCAAGGCTCTCGAGGGCGGTGGATGTGGCTGGGGACTCTTGAGTGTTGGATGTTAGATGCTGGATGCAGCGTACAAGTAGTCAATTTGCCCGCAGTGGTCTTATTATCAACCCTCACTCGCGTATCTGCTCCGTGATGCCCGCCATGCTCTTAAGCTCCGGGATTGGAACGGCGGAAAGAAAAATGGCAAGGGATTTCGTCTTTCGCGGCGTACGTATCGGATTCGCAGCTCGGTCGTAAATCTCCAACTTCTCGAACCCATCGTCACTCTCCTCTTCACCCTCCTCCACGCTCTGAAGGGCCTTTTCTCCAATCGCCGTCTCTTCGATGACGGATCGGTCCTCAGGTTTCGGCGGCACTTCGAAAAAATGGTTGTACTGGTAGACCGGCTTGCCCCCGGCGGCCAGTATGGCCTTCACCTTCTCCACGATGGTAATCATCTTGCACACCTCTGACGGTCGAGCGTGGACGAGCGCAAGAGGTACCGCCTTGTTCTCCGTAGCTTCGGAAGCTTTTGGATTTCCCCCGAGGTGTTCGACGACTCTCGTGACTCGATTTCGGATCTTTGTGGACGATAAGACGGACGCGACGATGACATCGTACTTGGGCCTCAGCTCGGCGAGGGTCGACTCGTGGAACTCGGACAGCGGGATCGAATTTGGCTGCGCATTCGGCCTAGCGCCTTTTGAAGTCGTTTTTTCAGCTGGGATATTCTCGGATTTCTTGCTCGCAGTTGACGATTGTTTCCTCCTCTTCGATCCTGGAGCCTTGTTCACGACGCTTGTCGAACCCTTCCTCTTCGACGTCTGCTGGGTATCCATCTTTTTTTTTTCTCTTTTCGTTTGACTCGGATCGAAGGGCTCTCTTGTCAATTGGAGATACGCCGCGTCACAAGGATCGGGATATCAAAGTGCTAAAAACAATGGTATTGGGCGCATGACGGCCAGGGAGTTCGAGGAGGAGAAAGTCTCGTCGTAGAGTCCGATGAACGAATTTTTGTCGAGGAGATTGGAGGCACCTTTCCCGATACGTGGGTAAGAAAAGAATATTCCGTTTAGGAGAGCTTATCGATAAGCCACACTATGGTGTGGTCCGCTCACATGCTGCAACCCCACACCCACACCGACCCAAGCACATGGCAACCGGGGGCGGGGGGGCTATTTTTGTCCTCTTTATGAAGTCACGATTGAGCAAGGCTTCGGGTGTAGTCAATGGACCCTTGCATTAAGAAGAAAACTCAGCGTGTTGGTACACGGATGGAACTATCTGCGGGTTGGGTTTCCTGGATGCGGCGTTGATCTCAGCATCATGGACCCTGGAAAGCATCAAGTCCGGTGCAGATGCATCTGCTCATCTTCTGCGTTGAGGATCATCCGAGCTCCGTGTGAAGGAGTATCATATAGAATACGTACATGGGGAATCTCTGGCAAGATGACCAGTGGCCTAGGTATTGATCTTTTTGTACTCGTCTTTTCCGCTATTGTACAATGCTAGTTGACACTCATCAAATGTCTTAGATCCAAAATATAATACCTTCAACGACTTGACCACGCATCAACCAACTAAAGTCGGGAAGAACATAGACTCTTTAGTAGAAGGCGACCCTCACCTCCTCCACTAGCATTACGGGGCGGTGACAGGCTCTCTATTTTTAAACAATAGCAGAGTCTTGCTAAATCCATTCCGTTCCCGCGGGGATGATGCGCTATGCAAAGGACCACGCCCGAATGCAGTGCATATCGATCTGTCGTATCATATCACCCGAGTAAGTTTCAGAATTGGGCCACAAGGTTTATCATCATGCCTTTTCCCGCTCTGGGGACGTGTACGTGGAGGTGAAGGGTGCTCCACGAGAGCCTCCAAAATATACACGTCCCCGGGATATTTAACAGAAATATCGACACGCGGAAACTCTCTTAATATCAAGTAAACAACAGAGAACAAAGAAACCCGTCATGGAGATTGTCAATATGAAATGCCTCTCTTCATCGAATCCTTCAGCCGAGAGTTCGGTTTCAGACAATGCCCTCAGACCTCAGACTCAAGAAGAGCACTTTGGAGAAATCGACATGATTGGCTGAATGTTTCATAGCCATGGCTCTGTCACAGGCCACAGACCAGACCACGAACCACGGACCACGGACCACGAACCCGTGGTTCATGTACGAAGTATACACTATTACCCTGCTGTACTTTTGTACCATTGTACCATTGTACACCACTGCTGTACCATTGTCTTTTTCGAGATGCGATATTTTGGTAATGTTAGCGAATTTGAAGGATGGTCAGTGCGCTGTTTCCGGATGGAACCAGGCTCTACCGTGATTGGGCGCGAATCCTAAGATCGCAAGCAGCATCAGAGACGTCTTGCTACGGCGGGGCCGCAAAGATTGGCTTAATATTAACAACATGCTCAAATAAACTTGCGCGCGGAGGGAGCTGACCTCTGTGCTCCAGTGGAGTTGGGGCAGACAGATCGAGGCATCAAGTTCCCCGCACAGGATCGAATGTCCAAGTTGGTCTGGGTGCTTTTCAGGCATCATCCACAGTATTCGAGTGCTGCCAGACTGCAATTTTTTTGCCGAATCTCGTTGCAATGTATTATTGTGCAGCGAGACGGATTATGTAATTCTGTGATTCCCTGGTGTTGGAGTTCGAGGTTAAGAGGCGGGATTCAATGTTCAGATGTGTGCGGTCGCCTCTTCAGGCCTCACAGGCTGCATAAAGCATGCAGCTGCTTCGATCAGTTTTCGTTCCGGAATGCGATTGCAGGGGTACTCCCTTGGCGGTGTCCCCAGCTAGCGTCACGATAATTGGGGATCTCCTATTGAGTGCAGGGGGGGCTTTTCCAAAAATGGAAACCTGTTAGGGGGTTACCCATCAAGCGTTTGGGTTGTTCATGAAGTTGTCGATGCCTGCTGAAGTTGGCTCGCCGTAGTGTACTGGATCCTCATGGTTGCAAGCCTTTTTTGAAAGCCTCCAGCGAACGGCACAATTGAGATCATGAACCTTCACATGATGTACTTCCCCCTCCTTGAGCTCTGGTTCGCCTCAGTCCTTTTGCGGTCGTGAATGGTGTGCGGGGAGGACGCCCTAGTGGATGCACTAGTGGCGGCAGTGGATACCACCGATGAGCATTCCCCTCCAAGTCCTTGGCTTGATCCTCAAGATGGAGGCTGCCATTCCTCGAGGGTGCTGGGTATTTCGCTAACACGTCGAGAGCCTAGGGACATGGAGGGTGGGAGGCAGAACCGCATGACGGTGGCTTTGAAACAAACGAGTTGGGAGGGTGTACCACAATCTGGGAAAGCCGTTGGACCATATCAGATTCGGTATTCTTCGGCGAAGGTGAGGCTGCCTGGATTCGTGAAGGCGTCTCAACACCTATAGGGTATGTGCGGCTCAAGAATAGAGTATCAAGGCATCGGTCAGTTAACGGCCTTTGAACGCAAATACGGGGGACCTCGTCTTTCCGACTCCTTCATTCTGGTACGACTTCCTACACTGCGAAGTAGTGTACTTCGTACTTCGTTTCTCGTGTGGTCCACCAGAGCTTGCAACTGCAGTGTACCTAGCCGACTTGAGCACTAGTGGGTCCAGTTGATGCCTGGCCTGGATCGGGGGCGTCCAAAATGCACTTGCCCAGTCAATCAAGCTTGGCCAAGGAGAACGTGCAGGTGCAACATCAGGTTTAAATTGCCGAATGGAGGCCTTTCCCCCGGGTTTTGCAGGTTCAAGGCTTGAAGCAACGAGGCCCTCCTTGGTTTATCACTCATTATGAAGTACAAGTGTATCAAGGCAGGGGGGATTGGAATTTTGTCATGGACTCCGAGCATTGCGCAGGCGAGCATCTGTGTAGATAACCGGAATCCAAAAACGCTCGCCGAGGGTTGATTGAGTGCACCTGCAGTCAGTAACATTCAATCTCATTTATTTCAAGATCGTCGAGCGCCCCCTGTAACAGGCTTGGTGGAGATCTAACCTTTGCACTAGATAGAGGGGTTGAAGCTTTTAGTGTAGTGGCAGACTTAGTGGGTGAAGGCAATTTGATGTACGAAGTACCAATGTCACTCGTTCTCGGATTAGTGTAGATAACAGTTGCAAAGACTTCAAGTTAAAATGTCGAAGCGAATCCCGTTTCTAATGCCTTATTCGTTTATGTTTGCAACTCTTAGTGAACTGTTCCTAGGAAGCAAAAATCCTGGGGGAGGAGAAATAACAATTGATATTGATCTTTAACACAAGAGCCCCCCAGCCTGGCGATCGTTTCCCTGATGGCGCGCGATCATTAATTAGTGTAATACAAGCAAAATGCCGAGTTTCACCAGATGACGCCTTCGATGCTCAAAAAAAAATGGGGCGAACATCGAAACTATGGCGTCCACTATCCACTGCTTCGTCCACTGCGTGCCACTTGGTCCCCGCGAAGAGTGATTGCTGGACTGGACTGCTTGAGAGGTGAGCTGAGTATTTATAAAGTGACCTGCGCGCAACTCCACTGCGCTGTACCATTCTTATCGCCTATAGGGCATGCGTCTGCATTTTCCAGGATCCTACCTCGTATCGGCGGCGGCGGCGAAGAACAGTCGGATCATGGAATATGCTAACACCCCTATAAAACTGGAGCCTGACGAAGCCCTCGATCAATCCGATAAGAAGCGGCGCCATCCGCGAACCACGCCAGCCAACGCCAGCGGAAGGAAATGGTCAGAGCTCATATGACACCACTCAACTTTGAACTTACCTCAGTACAATCACTAACTATGAGTCTACTTCGTACACTGCGAGCACTAAGAAACGGGACCCATGGGAAAATTAGTGGACGCTATTATAAGTACCTTTCCGCATTCCTTCGTACTTGGAAAGCCTACGCGTACAAAGCAAAGCCGACTACACTGCGACAGGCAACAACCGTGCGGGACATGGTGAGATTCTACAAAGTAAGTTTCTGAACTGTCGCAACTCGGAAATATTGACTGCGGAGTTGGGTGGTCTAGGACAAGCAGCACGAGTAGCGCAGAAAAAGAAGGGAAATGGCAAAAAAAGAAGGGAAAAAAAAAAACCAACGTTATCAATCCAAAAAAAAAAAAAAAAAAAAAGAAAAAAAAAAAGGAAAAAATGTAGCAATCGTTTCTTGCGCCAAAATCCTGGTGCTCATCCAGTTCTTCATTTTCGGGATTCCTGTCTTTAATCTCCCTCGTCTCTCAGAGCTGGTCAACACTTCCTTTTTATTCATTGTCAGATCAAGTCACCCCCTTTGCGTTGGCGATCTGACCAACCAGCGCCCCACAACCAGAGCCCACCCCTAAGCTCTGTTTCCAGTACTGTACAAACACGTGCTCGTTCGGTACTGTACGCTAAGTAACATTTCTTACCAAACAGGGCCGTAGCGGTACAATCATCGCGGCGGTGTTTCCTCGTGTTTAGTACAGTACCGCGACGGAGTACACAAGGTACTGTCACGCTGTCAGCTTATAAACGTACCCCGTAACGCCACCCCACCCTCCCCCGGTACCTACCACCCATGCCACCAACCCTTGCTCCTTCCATCCCTTCCATCCCTTTCCTCGTTTCCTCGTCCCCCCTTCCAAAACTCAGCTCATACACTTCGCTGTCCGAGGCTTTTTCCCTTCCATCAAATTTCCCTTTCCTTCATTGTTTCCCTTCCCCCAGACGACCTTTTTTTCCTCACTTCACATCCCCCAAAACCACCCCAAAACGGCGACATCACCAGCAGCGAAGCAGAGAAAAAGGGACTCACCAACTGTCCGATTTTACTTCGCGCCTTCCTTAAAATAATTAATCGTTCCTTTTAATCGAGGCTTTCAGTAGCGCTTGATTTATTTCTCGTTTTTCTTCCTCTTTTTTCTTCTTTCTCTTGTTTTTCGCACAACGCCTACGCGCATCGGTCGCAACGGCACTGTTTTCACTTGTTTGTTTGCCCCCAATTTCTGCTTCCTCCCCCCCTTCTTCCGCCCTTTGCCCCCTTTCCCTCTTTCTCATCGCTGGCCTCTCGAGGGGTCGCAAAGAGAATTATTCGCCACATCCAACCGTTGCGACTGACCTTGTCGCACCGCCCCCCCCTCTTTTTTTTTCTTTTCTTGTTTCCTCCCTTTTTACCAACCACAACTGTGAGCTGGTAGCTTAGCTCGCCCGCCGCGACTAGGCTGCAGCATTTGAAATACTAATTCGCCATACTGACTTTGTGTTACGTCAGCCTCCGCACTTTTCGCATCGCGCGACTACAGCACTCCACAGCAAAGCTCCCTCGCCACCTTTCAAGCACCCGGTTCCTGCATCCCTTCCACAACAGCAGTTGTTTGTCGCAGATAGGCGCCCAAAGCCGCTGGACTTTCTCTCTCTCTCTCTCTTCCCAAACTCGCTCATCAGAACGCGCATATGTTTCGGTTCTGGGGAAGCGACTCGAGGGGAGGTGACCAGAGCGTGAAGATCGATCGACCCATGATTCACTCTTTTCCCACGCCGCCGCTGCATTCGATTAATCCGACGATAGCGACGTCCGGTCCGAGCGGCGCCTACGTGGCGCGACCGCCCCTGAAGAGGGAGCGCGATGAGGTTTCTTTGAACAGTGCGCCTGTCTCGAAGCGTCCCAAGCAATCCGATCCCGACTCCGAGGAACAGAAGCCAAGTGTGAAAGCCCCGCCTCTCGACGAAGCCAAAGTCAACTCGGCGTATACCTCTGATGATCGCCTCGACCGAGCGCGTGACGCCATCCAGTTTCACTTCGGACTCGAGGTCCTCTACAAGCATGACGAGCTGAGACTCATTGACCAGGAGCTTGCCAAATGCCAGATCGCCCTGGAGCAACTGCGCCGCTGCCACCTCATTCCCTACCCCATCAACTGTCCGACTCCGGATCAAATGGTGGAAATCTGCAGTGGAAAGGGCCCCGCTCTTCGGAAACGCGGCAAAGAGGTTCCTCGGTGGGCGCCTCCCTTTGGTGTTGTTGACGGACCCTATGCTAGGCACTACTCGAAGTGGCTCATTCCCGACCCCATGTTCGACGGCATGCTACCCGAGTGGCAAAACCCCTACGAAATGCGCAGCTCGAGGGCGGCGACGACCGAAGGAAGGACTACCCGGAACAGTGCCGGGGATGGGTCTCTTGCCGGGAAGCAGCGACCCGTCCGTGGCACTGCAGGCCAAAAGCTTCAGTCTCTCACGAGCGGATACCCGACTCCCAAGGACAAGAATAGTCCCTGCATTCTCAAGCGCCAATCCGACGGCAAGACGGTCAAGCTCGTCTGCCTCGATTGCCACAGGGAGAACTTCCTCAGCATCCAGGGCTTCATCAACCATTGTCGCATTGCCCATAGGAGGGATTTCAAGAGTCATGAGGAGGCCGCCATCCACAGCGGCCATCCCATCGAGATGCCCGAGGTCGCCAAAACTCCCCTGCCCCCGAAGCGAGTCGTTGTGGAGTCCCCCAAGCCATCTGCTCCCGCCGTCACTCCTACCGCTGTCCCACCTCCGCCGACAGGTCTTGTTCATCCTTACGCACAGTCGGAAGTGTCAAGGCAAGAAGCTTTCTCAAACCTTCAGCGTCGCATTGAGGAGTCTCTCCGTCTCTACCAGCAGGGAAAGCATCCCAGTGCCTCGGAAATCCCCACCTCTGCTACTCGTGATACTGCCAAGAACGCGACTTCGTCCTCTTCTGGATCCCTGATCCCCTCGTCCGACACGCCCTACCTCTCTCGTCTGATGAAAGCGAAGCAGTTCAGTGGTGATCTTCAGCAGCTCGTTACTGAGGCCAAGGCCGACATTGACGAGGATGACGTGTCTACCCCCGGCTATGACATGGATGAGAGCGAGACACCTTCAGTTGCCAGCCCAACTTCCGCCCCTCCCGTCTTGCGCATGCCGGCGCGCGGCATTATGGCCCCTGCCTGTCATGCGGCTACTACACGACCCGTCAGCAAGACTGGTCCTTCATCTGTCCTCCCCCTCGCGGCGCCTACATCTCGGAAACCAGGTCAGGCCAAAGTTGTCATCATTAGAAACGATGATGATGATGATGACGAGGAGGAGGATGATGAGGACATGGGCATGGACGCGAACCTGAGCCCCAATCCCTCCGCAAGCAACAACGCTCCGTCCCTCGTTAGCGACGATGGCGAGTACGACGAGTCGGATGATGGCTCCTCGGAATCTGACGCTAGCGAAAATCTGGAGGCCGAGTCGCTTTCTGACGTTGCCGACATCGCTATGGATGATGAAGCGCCCAGAACCCTGAGGCATCATGGTGAATCTGGCACGGGCGCCGCTGTCCGGCTACGAAAGGAGAATAAGAAGGCGGTTACTCTTGTCAGTCCGATGAAAAACGCCAGCGATCGAAGAGGCGCCCGCAATGTCTAGACTGCGCGTTTAGACTGAGCCTTGCGTCGAAATCTGTTTCCGAAGAGAGTACATCCCCCGTCCACTTTCTCCTCATGCGCTGTTCTTTCCTTTTTTTTTTTTCTTTTTTTGCACTTCAATTCGACATCTTACCTTGTTGGGCCACCTGCCCTACTCTTTTTTCGACAATACTCGGTTTTAGTTCATGATATATTATTAGCCCCCACTCTCTCAGCTCTTATTCCCACTTTCCAATGCTCAGGTTGCTTAGCCACACGCTACTCACAGCAAGGATCAGGCATTTCGTGGTGGATAAGGCAACGACTTGGGGTTGTGTCTTGCTGGTGGGGTGTGGGTTTCTTCTTCTTCTTCGTCTTTGTGCTTTTGCAACTACTCTTCTTTCTTCTCGCATGGTGTTCAGGTTGCTTGGGGGTTCTCAGTTTTATCTCTTTATTTTTTTTTCGGTGACAGTTTTTCTGCCTTTTCTATGTCTATCTATCCCACTCTTGTACAGGAGCAGCGGATCTTTCTTTCTTAACGTCGTCTGTTTTTCCTCTTAGCATGTCAATTGCTTCTTTGCTTTTCATTCCTTCTCAGGCTATGGGCTGGGTTTTCAAGGCTGGGGGGAGTTGGTGTGGGAAAGGGAAATGCTTGAGATTGTGCAAAACAGCTGGGTCCCTCTCGGGATTAGGGAAAGGGGTGGATGGTCAAAGGACTTTGGGACTTTAGAAGGGTGCTTTTTTTTGTCGTTGCTCGTCTCTTTTTTATTCGTCTTTTTTCTTCTTTATTTTGTGTGGAACTTGGGGAGGGATCCTCTGTCTGTTTTTATTTTCGACTTTCCCTTTCTCTTATTCTCTTCTCTTCTTGTGTATGTTTTTTCCCCTAGTCGTTTTTCCTTACAAAGAGCGAGAAGATGAAAGAACATAAAGACGAAGGGGGAAGGGCCATGATGTGTATATTATTTGGCCCGGGGAATAAGACTCGAGCAAAAAACCCGGGGCTGGGAACTGCTGGAATAAAAATGGGGCTCTTCGAGAAAGATGAGCTGTACTTGCGAAGAAATGTGTCTGCTCCTTGCTCTTGAATGTGTGATGTCTAGAATGGATTTTTTTTGTTGAACGCGAGACCGACTTGGACGGGGATCATTGATTTGATGTCTGATTAATAGTGATGCCGTTGGTTGGATCATCCCAGACCTGGGTTCTGTTATTAAACCAGGGAGTCTATTATACCTCCATCAATTGATCTCGAATCCCATACTTTTCCGGCCCTATGATTGATGAAGTACGAAGTACAGTCCCCTGATTAGAAAACAATTGATCAATCAATTTAGACGCTAGAGTTTAACGATTGATACTTCAAGCGATTTTTCAAGGGCCTGGACCTTTTTCAGATGCGGTTATGAGGCAGTCAGGATTAGCTTCAATCAGTCGAAACTTTTCAGTGTTTAGTATTTCCTCCTCGAGACCGAGAGACCGAAAGAAAACAGAACATCAGATGAAACCACAAAAAATAAACGCGTCGCGTAGCCCACAGCAACGGACCAAACAAAACGAAGATAGAAAAAAAATGCACTCGGAACAACATCGCATGATACCATCGAGACCAAACAATTCAAGGATATACTGTATATTCCAAGAATAAAAAATGCGAATCAAAATGCTGATACCCATTAACTAAAGATTCCAGCACTCTTCAATTCCCATCCTCAACACACACCCAAGTCCCACCCCAGCTACTCTCCTTCCCCCTTTTCCCTTTTCTCTCTACACAATAACAGCCATAACACCAGCAACAGCGAGAAGAACACCACCAGCATTCATAGCCAGCTCAGCAGCGCTGCCCTTGCTGGTCTCGGAAGCGGCAGCATCGCCAGTCGACGAAGAATCGGAGCCCTTGGTGGGGGAGGCCTTGGGGGCGTCGGTCGAGTCGGCGGCGGAGTTGCCGGTCGGGGTGGCGACCTTTTGGGTGGCCTTGTTGCCGTAGAGGGAGGCGTTTCCACAGTAGATGCTTACTTGGCCCTCGGCTTCGGTCTTGCGGGAGTCGCCGGGGCAGTTGTTGTAGCAGCTGTTGTTCGTTAGTATTGGTGGAAAAGGTAAGAGGGAGTTTTAGAGAGAGAGAGAGAGAGAGAGAGAGAAGCGTACGTGGAGATGGCCTGCTGAGCGGCACACTGGCAGTCATAGTCGGTAGGACCGCAGGCCTTGAACTTGTTGCCCTCGGACTCGAGGCAGGTCTGGACGATAACCTCGGCGGCGCATTCTTGTTGGGCCGTGACGGCGGCGGCGAGGAGGGCGAGGGGGAGGAAGAACTTCATTTTTGCGGAAGGGGGGTTATTAAAAAAAGAAGAAGAAAAGATTAAAGATTATTTAAAGAGTAATAACGAAAAAATGCAAATATTTACTTTTTTATATATCTTCAAATGAATGAAGATTATTTTTTTTCCTGGTTCTCAACGAGTGGAAAGGTTGGAAAAAGAGAGTTTGGGGGGGGAGGGAAAGGGGAGATGAAGCGAGGAAGAAGAAGGGGATCCGGGTTTGGTTTAATATCGGGACATGGGGGCGTGTGAGACCAGACAAGGAACCTTGACCCTCGTAAACACTCCATGTCCCCAGAAAGTTGTGGCGGCCCGGACGTGGTGCGAGATTTGGGGATCCAGGCGGGGCGTGTTTAGCCGCGCCTCCCCTAACGAGAAAAAGGAAAGAACATCATCAATAACCAAGGATCACTGGGAAATCAGTGAATGAGGCCAGGCCCGTCAGGAGTCACTTGGCTTGGCCAGGCCTGTGCTTGTCAGGCGAGTCGAAAGGTAGATATTAATTACTTCAATGTTAGTTTACTTCGTAGTGTTGTTTCTCTCACCCAAAATGATATGAGGCATGAGGCAGGGGGGTGGGCTGGTAATTTTGATTCAGCTGCAAAGGCGACATGAGTGGACGGACGGAATGGAAATGGGGAGGAGCACGCTAAAATGGCCCATGGGAGAGGCCTTTCCCCTGAAGATTGAGCTTGCATTGTACTCAATGCCAGGGTTCAACGGCGCGAGGGCTGAGTACAAGGAGTCGTCCTGGTAGTTGAGCACTTGTAATATTATTACCAAGTACGAAGTAATAATTATATGAAGTACTTCGTACTTCGTCCTTCAATATTGTTCAGTGTTGTCGAGTGATCAAATGCCAGGCTGGTTCACATTGTTCTTGCTGGTTCTGGGGATCTTCAGGGCACAAGCCCAGGCACCCTGAGTGATTACCTCAGTACAGAGCCAACTAAAACCAGGTACCCGCAGGCACACCCAAAAGCTCCGGATCAATCAGATCAACGGAGAATGCAGCACCACCCCCTGACGTCCCAGTTACTGAATTAGTGAACAACCCTAGCAGCTGTGGCGTCACAGTCCCAATTTCACCTCTCAATCTGTTTGCATCTTGTACTTCGTAGCAGCTGGAGGTGACGAAGGAGAGCCTCAACTCTCTAATAATGTACTCAGTACTGGAGCAGTGTACTCCTCGTCATCGAACTGCTATTAGGGTATTTCTACCTGCTATTCGGCAATAATGTAGTTCATTTATCTTCTATGGGCAGCTGATCAAGGAAACACGACGTTGGGTCGATATTAAAGATACGAAGAGACGAACAGTATTCTATTCTGCAGATGTGATGGTCGGAGCTCGTATTCATCGGCGATCATCACTCCGCCTGAAAGAGAATGGATTGGAAGTTTCCAGAGCCCCCCAGAGTCTATCCACGCTTCTACGAAGTATTGTCATGCAGCAGCAGCACGCTGCATCGAGACAGTAGTGTATGAGAAGACTGCACATGGATCATGCCCGGTTTGAGTTGATGCTTTTCCCCAAGGTAGGTTCCGCCCAGTCTGGAGGCCAATGCATGAAGGGCACACCGGAACGCGTAGGCATGCACCGACACGAGTTTCTGTATTCCGAGCAAACCAAACGCATCCACATTTAGTGTCGACCCAACGAATCATTCTGTCGATCTCAGAAAACCTGCTGCATTACATGTCGAGGTAATAGGTCTGGCCAATGTACGAAGCACAGATCTGGCGGATCCGGGGTCCGGAGCTTGGGACCGGAGCTCCAATTTCTGGATCCCCAAAAGGGTAACCTCAACTGTTTACGCTTTGCTTTTTTTTCCTTTTGCTTGTTTTCCCAAGATCCATCGTATGCTTGTGCGGCGGAGTGGTTCATGAGTGTCTCAGGACCGAAGATTGCATGCTGGAGCACTTCGTACATGACATTGGAGGGTTGGAGGGCTGAAAAGGTGACGCTTCCTATGTGATTTGAAGAATGAATAATGGTCAGCCAACAATAAGTAGTGGAAGCGAGGTTAATGAATTACTGGAAGCTTAAGCGTTCATAAATATTTAATAAATGCGAACGAGGTTAGAAGAAGAAGTAGGCCCGCGGGGGCATAACTCAAGCCAAGATCCAGCTCGCCTGGCATGTTGAAGTCTTCGCAATCAATCACGCCGCTATACCTCCCAGGACCGCAAGGGGGACCTAGACACACAAGGATCGCTCGATAGTGAGACGCTTCACCTACATAGGACCGAGACAACATAGAAGAACGGCGTCGCACGTGGCAAAAGAGACTCGAATCATCATTCCTCCTCAACTAATGTTATACGTCTTTCCTGGGATCAACTGCGTCTATCAATGTTTCGTGAGCACAGGGCGCGCTCTCCAATGTTCAAATGTTCAATGCTCAATTCCGACAACTAATTCAGTTCCCCCAGAGTATTTGTAGGAAAAGGAGGACCACCAGAGTCACTAATTTGTCCTTCTGTCTGTTGTAGAACGAACGTACGCGAGCCCGAGGATGTTGGGAGCTGCCTGATCAAGACCAAGACCAAGACTAACAAGAGCGAGGGTAGTCATGACGGAGCATCGACGAGAATAATCCCCCATATATTCCCTCAAGACCCCTTCCAGCAAATCCTCCTAGCAGCTTTAGATGAGGTTTCAGGAATCCGAATGCAAAAGAAGCCTGCTTTTGAGGCTTGGCACCTTGACGACAAGCTCAATTCATGTTCAAGGGTCGACGCTTGTGCTTGTTCGAGGTAAGGCTGTGGAATTGAAACAAAGCGCAATCTAGCAGATAACGAGATAATCCGCAAGCCCAGTTCGAGATAGAAATCATAATTAGTAGAGCTCGGAGATCCGATCTTGGACGCTATTGTCCTCCCAACATCATCAATACCGAGGTACTTCGCACTTCACGCTGCTAATCGTGTTCAAGTGTTGTTTCGACCAACCTCACTAGGCCGAGATGAAGGAAGGCGCGAGTTGGCTTCCTTGACTTTCCGGCTCGCCTGCCGCAATCTGCTGGCTCCAGCTGGTGTTCAGCTGTCGACGTAATCTCGCAGAAAATCATTGGCCTTCCGCGCACGGACCACTTAGAGCAACTTGAGCAAGGCTGCGGTCGAAATATTTCGTGAGCTTCTGGTTCTGACCACGACAAAACATCGGATTTCTTTATTTTGCCATCATTTTATTTCCTCGAGCCTGTCGTCTTTGTGGAACATAGAGCAAGTAAGTCTACCCATTCCATTTAGGTATTTTATTTTCCATTCTTTCTTCCATTGCTGCCCATTCCATTGGCTGCTCCCATTCCATAAGCTCTGTGCTTGTGTTCCTCATTATTGACCTGATCGTCGTCGCGTCAGGCAACCCCACCGTGATGAAATTATCCTTCAGAGCTTTTATGCTGTGAATTTTCCAGTCACTAACTAGCCAGATAGACCTCTGTCCTCTACAGAATCCTATCCTTTCTTTTTCTTCTAAATTCTTGTTCCTATTTACAAGTGTACTACTAGCAAAGGTATGCTCTCAAATCGAATGCCTCCCTGCCTTGGCTCTTTGAACCCAGCTAATGGGAACGATACAGAATCGATTCTTATCCCGAGACGCAACTATGTCGGAAGAAAACAAGCATAAAGACCCTATCCCTAGTGATACTGTTATCACTACAGGAGAAGAAGGTCATGAAGAGGAGGTACGCTTTGTGTGTTATATGCGCTCTGTGTGATTTTTCGTGTCCCCTCAAAAGCAAAAGAAACAAAAAAGAAAGAGGACCTGTCAAATCCGCAACAAAGTGCCAAAACAAAGAGCAACGACGGAAACAACCTCGAAACTCTCTCTCTCTCTCTCTCTCTGTTCTTTTTCTTCATCGTTGTCGCAAACAAAAAAAGGCAACCATGATGTTGCTATCCCCGTCGAACACGTTTATACTGAAGCATTGCATTATGTCTTTTCTTGAAATAGGAGGAAATCTCAGCCATGAAAAAGCGCGTGGCGGAAATGGAAGAGGAGGCTGCGAAGCTTAGAGAGATGCAGGCCAGCCTCAACCAACAAGCCCACGAGACAACGGAGAACAAGGAAGACGTCGATAGCCGGAGCATCTTTGTCGGCAATGTCGATTACTCGGCGTCTCCCGAGGAGATTCAGGCTCACTTCCAGAGCTGTGGGTCGATTAATCGCGTTACCATTTTGCTGGACAAGTTCACGGGTCAACCGAAGGGGTAAGTTCACGCAGTCCTCTCCCTCCTTTTTTTCTCCTGGCACAATCCTTGAGTCCTGACTACCCCCTCCCCCTTTCCCTTTTCCTCTCGTTCTCTCATCTATTCAATCAATTCTTCTTTTCATTCTACGCCCTTGCTTCTTGACTGACGAGATCACCCGCCTTTCCCTCCGATCTAGTTATGCGTACGTCGAGTTTACGGAACCGAGTCTAGTAGCCCATGCTCTTGTTCTAAACGAGAGCGTCTTCAAGGGAAGGAATATCAAGGTCGTTCCCAAGCGGACCAACATCCCCGGCATGGGCCGAGGCCGAGGCCGCGGTGGGTTCCGCGGCGGACGTGGTTTCTTTGGCGGCCGGGGCTTCCCTCGGGGAGGCGGTTATCGCGGAGGCTACCGAGGCCGTGGAAGGGGGTTTACCCCCTATTAGGAAATGGACTCGTGGAGGAGAACCGACTAGAGAATGTGTTTGAAGTGACCTAGGGACTTTTTATTGTTTTTTTTTTTTTTTTTTTTTTTCTTTTTGCGCTTTGGACAAGACTCGGGCACGTTTGACCAAGGAGCAAGGAAACGGACGGTTTTCTTTTCTTTTTCTTTTTCTGTTTTTTCTTTTTCTGTTTCCTTATTAACGGCGGCGTCGATTCTGGAACTTCTTTCTTTTTTTTTTCTTCAAACAATACTAGATTGACCGAAACAGCAAAGCCTGGGTTCGTTTGTGTGTTTTTTGGAACTTATGTTGTCAAGTGCAAAAGAGCGGGAGAAAAAGGCGGCAAAGAAAGGGACACCCCAAAAGCGAGTAGGATTGGATGAGTAGGACGAATGCTGTATGTCTCTCTTCATATTTTCATCTTTCTTTCTTGTAACTTCCCCAGGATACTACTCCTACATTTTCTCTTCCTTTCCCCTTGTTTCCATTTTCAGATGCAGTCTCAGCCATTGCGACGTCCTCCGGGATATACAGTCCCGCCATCCCGCCATTCCCGCCATCTAAGCCCCAAAAGCGCAATTGAGTATCTCCTCACTCATCGTACTTCGTGTCGTGTAAGAACATCATCTCGTGCTCCGCCTTCCGGGTACGTCCCACTTTCTGTGAGTGTGAGGGCCGCTCGACAAGGTTGGACTAGCAGCACCGGAGGCCCGGCTCTTTCGGGTTTACTTTCCCGTTGGTGATATTGTGACGCCCAGGGATGTAAAGCTGCGGTAGATTGCACGAAAACTTCCCGAATGGGCTGAAAGGCCCGGCCGTGCTGGTGCTGGGGAAGGGATGGTCGCCAGCGGAGCATGGTCTTAGCTTTTATATATTATATCGTTTCTTCGGTGGGCTATTTCCCCCTCGCTCCCGTGTAAAGAAGGACCATCAACATTCTCTCTTTGGCCAAGACAGCCTAGCCCTAGATGTCGGGGATAATATGCAGGTTGTCGGGCCAGAGAGGCTGTCAAGCTTACATCCGGGGGTTACATAGTGATGTCGCAATATCGGAGAGCGATTCGAGGCGCAGGGCATGGCGGGAATGTTTATGGCCCTATCAAATCCATATAGTCTCTTTTTCGGGGACCAGAACATCAACCTACATGGGAACAAGAAAGGCGGAGAGCAGATCCGAGCCTGTGGCTGTGAGAGGACGACGTGGGTCTTGGTCGAAATGATGAAGGGCCCATCATCGCATCAGGATATCTTCCACAACATACTTACAGAGATTGCAACATGGTGCCTTCTTGGACCAGTTTTTTTTTCTTCTTCCTTTGCCCTCTTACTGTCTCCCTCGAATCGGATCTGATGGATAGTTCGGACTGAGGAAGAGTGGGTTCTTGCCTTGTTTGTCTCCAGTCTTTCCCCCACAGTCGGATCCTCCCAAGGGAATGGCGCCGGTTGGATGTAGGAGCAAGGGCCATCAAGGATATCGGGTTTGCGGTGGCCGATGTCCACCGAAGCAGTTAGTTGGATGGCGGGACTAGTGTCTGTGGTCTGTCAAGTTTCGATTTGACGTTGGTTGTTAAGCCTGGGAGGAACAATTACTCACTGCTGAAAAATAAACTGGACTCTGGTGGATTTGAGGGGCCTCAAAGGCTCAAGCTGAGGGAAATGGGTTATGGCGCCAGAAAGGGTTTGGGTGCCGGGTACATTGATCAACGGTCCTGCATGCACTCCAGGGTTTGTACCAGTTACCTGGGCCAGGCCAGAAATACCCCGCCACTAGAAGAGGCAGTAAAACACGAGCCATTGGAGGCTGGCAAAATGCTTGGACTGGATCAATGCTAGAAGTTAACAGTGGATGTGCCGCCCTTTGCTCCTGCTCTTTGTTCTTGCCAGGCATATTACTCTTACCCATTGCTCTTGCCCTCTTACTCTCTTGGCCTCTAGCTTGTATATTGATACATTGGTCAATGCAACTGGGACTTTGGCTGGAGTTTGGAACGGGAACGGATCCTACGAAGTACTCCCTGTCATCGAGTCCATCTAGATCAAACTCGTTGACGTTCGAATCCATTTGGCTGTAACATTGACAGTCTGGAGGCCGCCTGTGACTCCTGTGACTCTTGTGATGCTTTGCGACTCTTTGTAACTCGGAGACTCTGGCGGGCTAGATGGAAGAGGAAGGTACTTTGACATCCGCCTTTCTTGCTGCTCAAGCTGTTACAAGCGCAAGTCACAAGTCGTGGACGGGTACGAAGTACAGTGTATTAGTGCATGGCGAGGCACGCTTCATCGACACTGGTCAGACCGAGGGGTACGAAGTACCTTAGTACTACAAGGATTGGTGTAAGCACGTACTTGGTAGTGTACGAAGTACGAAGCCCGCTCATACGAGTGCTACCAACTATGAAGTAACTGTTAGAACACTACACCACGACGCTCCACTAGTATACATAGTACTAAACACTGCTGGCTCGGCTCACGTACCACATACCCCACCCTCTGCCTCTGCGCCTTCCTCCTGCAACGGATGGCAAAAATCCCCAACGGCACCATTTGAAGAAGGCGATTGAATCGGTCGAAACCAGCCGAAGCTTTTCCCATTCTCCTTCAAGAACCTCGGGGGGACCACTCTTCAGCCTTACTTCTACATCACCCGCAGGCTCGTCTCTTCCACCTCCATCGACGAAGCACCAAACTCACTTGCCCGCCTTCCACGACAATATTGTAGCCCCCGACGACCGCTACCAGCGAGCCCACTCTCTCTCCCCCGACTCCTCATTTCCAGGTCCCTTTGCTCGGGCTTGCCGCCCGCCACCGCCGCCCCTCCCCCTCCGATCTGGTTCTAATCGATTCTCGCATTCTGCCCGTTTCGAGGTCCTCGATAATCCTAGAACGCAGAGACCAGACCAAGCCTGTTTTCTTTCCTTGTTTTTTACCTTTCCGACGAGGCGCTTCCTCTCTTACCTGGACCGTTAAGATTGTCTCGGCCAACTGTTGGACCTGTCAGACCCTCAAAGTAAGCACTACACCACGCCGCATCGTACTTGGACACCAACAACCTCCTTGCGTGCTCGAAATTCCTCGCACCCTTTCTCCCCCTGCCTCGTCGTTCCACGACCCACTATCCTCATCTCC
>JUDQ01000375.1:21256-31725 GCA_000812075.1 Scedosporium aurantiacum
CCATGGAAGATGTTGAAACTATTTCGTCCGGAGCCAAGTTTAGCTGTGGCGATATTTCTGGAGATAGTAGCCAGTAGCCAGCGTCGAGTTTATAATACCGCCCAGCCAGCACGATGCTCCAACTTGGCCAACTTGGCCAACCCTCAACACCTACTTCGTGCAAGTAAAGTGCATAACCGACTGGTCAAGATGAGTCTGTCTTAGTCTTGTTTACTTGGTACTTCGCACACGCAACAGGCCAGGCACTGGGCACACTCCTCACACCTCAGCCCAGAGTGAGTGAACGAGAAGCGGAACCTCATAGGTCCAACCCTGCTCGCTCACCTTCATTCTGAGCCTATTTCGTAGTTTACTTGTAATAGTTTAATGGCGTACTTCGTACATCTCAAGTCTGCTCCTTTTAATAGATGCAAGTCCATCCGAGATTCAAAATGCAACCCTCCCAAACCTCTAGCCTCTAGGACCATCGTTCATTGCAACCATCTCTCCTCTCACCGCTCATCCAACAGTTTGACATCTTATTATCCCCCCCCGCTGCTGTTGTGACTGCGATGCGCTCTTCTTTCCATCCCATGTTTTTATCCGTATTATTCCAGCCACTCTTACCACTCTCCATCCCTCTCTCCCTTCCGTGCCCCTCTCGCTCGCTTCTTTCCTCCCACCCCCACTACTTTGTAGGCGAATAAGGTCCAAGGCAACGCCCGCGATAGTAAGTGTTTAATACTATATCCGTCCCAAAGAGATGGACTCCACGTTGGTCCTCTTTGATTAAACCCGTGAATAATATACAATCGAGAAGACGTGTGTCCCATCCTCTTCCCCTTTCTACCGCGGGCTTCTATCCTCCTTCGATACTATTTCAGAAGCTGACTAGCAATGGGCGTGTCCTAAAAAAACACAAACTACAGTGCCACAACCGACACCGCCTTCCCCCGTTCCCTTCTCTCGCTTATGATGCCTAGCGAGGCGGTATGTGCAGGGCGAAATGCCATATCAAGTACATCTTTGGTGGTGGCGAGCAAGCGTCGTTTAATAGAGTTGCCGGTGGTGTGAAGTTGTCCTAGGTACGGTACGGAATGACGGTGGAATATTTTCCCTCTTCTCTTCTTCTTCTCCGTCGTCTTCTCATTTGGCCAGACGTAGCGAGGTTCGCCATCGGTCAAGTCCGCCCGGTGACCTTATACTCCCCAACACGTCTGTTTCCGGACGGAACAAGATGAACTATGACCGGCCCACCCTTGCAGTTACCGAGTATGAGCGAGCACACGATGACGCAGAAAATGCCACTTTCTTAGATCTACTTTCTTTCTTTTCTTTTTCTGTTCAGCTGTTCAGCTCGTATTAGTCCGTGCCATTAAAGTTCGAGATGGTACTGAAGAGGACGGATCTTAGAACTGCGAACACCACTATCCGGCTCTGACCGCTCGGTAAAGGAGTTGAAGTAGCCAGCCGTTTTAGATGGGTGATATCCTCACCAGTTACACCGATGACGTCGATTCTACTATTTGTCGTGGCACAGAATCGAGATCAAGGCCATGGAGGATATCCCTACAAGCATCTTCGTCCGATTTCAGTTGGCGGACTTTCGTTCATTCGGAGAGTTCTCTTTTCGCCGTCCTCAGAGTTGGACACGGAGAGTCGGTGTAAGTAAGTGGTCCGTCACTACAAGGGGGTGAAGGGCAAATGGCTTCCCTGCATTTCGTCAAACGGTATCCGTTGTCTGGTTTTCTTCAGGTTATCCTCTACTGGCATCTTATGGCAGATGAGGGAAAACGGCGCACATGATACCGTGTCGAGTTAGCAACACCAACGAATGGCGTAGGGCTTGTGGTCTGCGAATCACCCATCGACAAGAGTTGCCTACTATACTTTAGGTGATTTTTTTTTCTCCCCCCCACCCATCTTATTGGTGATTCATGGTGCTTAGCCTCAATCTCCCTAATCCGTTTCGAGGAAGACCGAAGGAAGATTCCCGGATGTTTGATACAAGGCAACCGAAATCCGGATCGGGTTGATCATCAGCTTGCACCGGCATGCCGGAGCATGATCACGATGCTGGTTTCTAGATCAGCGTGGGGGTGTGGTTCTTCTGAGAATAATATTCCTTCCAGTGTTAGGAGGATGTGATGATGGATGTAAGCCAAAGATAGAGAAGCATCCTAGTGTCATGAGGAAGACAAGAAGGGTAGCCGCGAAGTGTCAAGAGAGCAAACAAACAACCACTTCATCCGTACCACGAGCGTCCCGACAAACTAGCTGTGTCGAGAGATCGTCCAAGTTGCGCTTTTCCCTCGCATCTTCCAGCCAGTCCCCTCTGAGAAGGAGAGAGAGCCCACTTTACGGCTGGGACGTCCCTGGGTCACTGACCGCTAAACTGGATCTTGTAGCCAGAGCGGAGACGCCTCGGAGTAGCTCCCTGTTCTAGTTGTCAGCTCGAGCTTGGTATACGATGCCCATACATACACATACGTTCCCTGGTCCCCCTTATCTCAGAGGTAAGGGACGTAGAGGTCTCACCGTCAGTATCCCCCGTGTACCACATCTGCATCTTCGCCAATTCTTCCTCAACGTCCCTCAGAGAGAGGGGAAAAAAACAACCCTTTCCATCTCAAGCATACACCTGAGCATCCCTCAGACTGACTTCCCTCCATGTATCAAGGCAAAGACTAGAGAGCCCAATCAAGCACCCCGAAATTCCGAAAACAAGGAAGACAGTAAAAGAGTTCATGATTAGATATACAGACAAGTTATTAATTACTACTCAATGTATAATAGCGACCTCCACCTCTCCCTAATCCCCACCAATCCCTCAACATGGCTTAACAAAGAAGCGCCCCCAGGAGGTGAGCTGTAAAAGGGGGAGAAAAAAAAAGAGGGAAAATGTGAGGTAAAAATACAGCAGAAAAGAGAAAGAGGAAAAAAAGGAGAGGAGCAGGCTATAGACGAGAGAGAAAATGCGAGGCAAGAGAAAACATTAAAAGAGAGTATACATGAACAGCCGGGCTTGGTACATCATGAGCCATATCTCCCCCTTCTCTCTCTACCCTGAAAGGCGAAAACTGTAGAAGGGAAGCGAGTGTGTGTTTGTAGAAACGACAAGGCAGAGAAAGGAAAGAAAGAGGAAAAACAGGAAACAAGAGGGCAAGAGGAGAATTAGCCCAAGATATACCAAACCCCTCCCTTTTCTTTTTTTTTCTTCTTTTTGCTCACCCCCTTTTCCCAGTGTATATGCTGATGCCCCCGCTTTTCTCGACCATCCTTTCGAAGACAGATCGTCGGTCGAGAGAGAACGGCAAGATGATAGAGAGTCGTTATGTTGCCCCCATTTTCCTATTGCTTTTCTTCGTTTCTCCTTCTCCTTCGCTTCTCTTTATTTTTTTTTTCTTGCTTCCCCGAGGGGGGCCCAACCATGCCATGTCAAGTGTATTGTATGTGCCACACACGTACACATCGTTTTGCGCTGCCCCTTGATGCCGTGAAAACAGTGATTTTGTCCCCTTTGTAAAACGTACAAAACATCATGAGAGCTCAAGACATGAAAAACTCCCCACCTGCAACCCAAACCGGCCGAGTAAAAAAAACCTGGAAAATGGAAGAGGACACTCAGAGGGCTGCCGTGATTCCTGGACCGAGAGAGGAAAAAAAAAAAAAAAAAAAAAAAAAAAGAAAAAAAAAGTCGACAGCAACTCCTACCTAGGGGCATTACCCGCCCAACAAAACGTATGGGATTGGAATAAGAACTCTTTCCAAACATGAGGATTTTCAATGGGAGAAGACTCTCCTACTGAAAAGTGCGACAAAGCGAAAATTTGCATGTGTGAAATGCTCGGGAGGGATAGACACCCTCCAGAGATCATGCCATGATATTTCCAAACTTCTTGTCAGCCCCATGTCATAGTCTTGCTGATATTGAACATGGACATGATTTCCCCGCCCAACCGGACGAAAGAGTCCTATTACACAACTTTGCGGTCCGTAAGACCATCGGCCCCACCTTCCTCTTTGCTGGCCGCCCCCAGAAAGTGCCGTTTAGAGGGCACGGCGAGAACGTGTCGAGGTGCCGTTGGCCTTGGCTCCGGTAGAGACAGCCTTGCCGTTGGTGGAGGGGGTGGCGCTCTTGCCCACAATGATATCGTGGGGGTCGGGGAGGGGAGCTTGGCTCATGCGACGGACAGCCTTGCGTCCACTAGGGGCCTTGGCGTCCTTCCTATAGGTGGCGAGGTAGAACGAGATGAAGAGGACGAGGTACGAGCTGAGGATCGCAATACCGGCGATAGCGGCGAATTCCTCTCCGGCGCACTTCCCAGCATTGGGGTAGTGGGGGAAATACGTCGACGCGAAATACGTGTACGAGGCGAAGTAGACGAAGCCTGTAGAGATTAAAAGAGTGGCGGGTTAGCCATTTTTCTGCTCGCTAATTTCCGTAGAGCTTCGGGGGGAAATAGAGAGGCTGGGGGTTGTCAACGAATATTCATCGCCCGTCGTTACATACCAAGATCGATGATGAACTGGACGATCTGGAGCTTTGTCACCCACTCCTTCCACCAGACACGGATACCTCGGGCAGACTGGAAGTAATACCAGTACATGACGACATGGACGGTCAAGTTAAGGGTGATGGGGACCCAGGAGACAGCGGTAGAGCCGAGGAGTTGAGTGTAGCATAGGAGAGCAGTCGCACCATGGTGGTAGCAATGAAGGAAGGCTATAAGCGAAGAAAACAAAACTGTTAGTGTCCTGGATTCGAGGTGTATGGCGACCTCTCTGGTCTTGATCTGGCGTTGGCGAGGTTCTTACTCAAGGGCTTCTTCTTTAGGAACAGGAAGACGGTGTCGAGCAGTTCGAGATACTTGGTCAGGTAGTTCAACTACAGGTCGCGTGCTCACAGTCAGCAAGTCTGTACTCGGCCGGGTTTATCAAATGCGCTGGTGCATCAATTGGGGAAAGGAACGAGGAAAGAGAAGAAGAAAAAAAACTCACGTAGTACAGAACCACAAGAGGCTGGGTCCAACCACCCTCCCTGTGGCAGATGGCGTGGAAGATACCACCACGGACGACAGTGGAGAAGAGCTGCTCAATGAAGAGAGCCAAGAGGGCACCGCTGATGAGGGTCAAGTAGAGGTTGTGGATCAAGAAAAGGCCCTTGAGCTTGAAGGGCTCGCGGTTGCGCATCAGTTCCCTGCCACCGAAGATGACAAGATAGTAGCAGATGATGAAGATGCCGGTCTCCTTGAGGGTGGACATGGGAGTGACTCCGGCCTCGAACCTGAAGTCATTGGCAGAGTATCCCATGACGCGAGTGAAGGCCTTGTCGAATATGGGCCATAGCGCAATGCCAAAGGGACGCTCGAGGGTGGGCGCGCCAAATGTCTGGCCGATGACAGGGTACGCCATTGTTTCGGGGGGAGGCGTGACGGGAGTGTCCATTGTGTGTGTCTGTTCTGTGGATGCCCGGTTGATCGGATCGCAAAATCGAGTTCTTCCGCAAGGTAGGGACGAGGCAAAAAGGGGGCGCGTGGGAGAGAGAGAGAGAGAGAGGGACGAGTTGCCGAGGAGAAAAATTAGGATCCCTTGACTCTCACGAGAACAAGGGGGGGGGATAGAAAAAGGGGATGGTTCTCTCGAGGGTAAAGAGAATAAAGAAACAAAAAAAGAGAAAGAAAAAAAGTTTTTCTTGGGGAAAATTTCCCTTGTCGTCGTCGCAGTTCCTGGGAACGGAGATCCCAAGGAGGACAGGGTAGCCCTTTTCGGAAGACGCGGTAACTGGCGTTACGAACGAAGATCTCTGTTGGTTGGGGGCCCGGGACGATGTAGACGGGTGGTGGACTGTATGAATAAGAAAGATAAAAAGAGTGACAAGAAGATAGAAGACAGGCTCAAAAGGAAAAGAGGACCTGGGAAAGAAAGGGAAAGGCTGGAGGGCAGCCGAGAGAATAATTTGTATGATTAATAGTGTTGAGGATAAAAGGGGATAAAAAGCGTGAGAAAGGGCTTTCCTGGATTTTGGTCGAGGCGGAAATGCTGGGAGATTTTTATCAACAATAGGGGAGAAGGAGCCACCCGAGGAATTTCTCAGGGATGTGGAAAATCCCGAACGGCGCCAAGGTACCTTGCAATTACAATTGGCACTACGCTTGTATGAAGTAGAGCCACCGAGACTTGGACCACTTGACAAGTCCAAAATCTTGTATTAGCCCATCAATGCCCGCACCAGACACACTCGCCCAATGTTAGCAGTCTGGCGGGCCCCTGTTGTATGAGTGAGTGGGTTCGGCTCGGCCGCTCTGATCTCATTGACCACTGATCAATACTTTTTTTCCCTTTTCTTGCATTGATCCTGCAGCTCTCTCTCGTAGGGCCTAAATTCTAGGTGCAATGGTTGGCGTACGGAGTAGGGTACGAAGTATGTACGATTCTGTTACATTATTTCCGTTCGTCTCCGGCGTCGACTGCCGCAGATCTAGAGTTTAAAAGGTGTTGGGAGAACAGCATTGCTTCATGCTTGTACGCTGCCTGGCGAAGAGGAACCTTTGTAGTACTACGAAGGATGTGGAAGCCCGAACCGGAAACATCATTGATTTCGGTGTCTTAGCTGAAGCTAGAAGGCCATAGACATCGGCTAGTTGGCTGTTGATGCACGTCGTGTGCGCGTCTTGGCCTTTTGTGAGTAAACAAGCAAAATGGACATTTGATATCACTGATTTGATCTGTCCAGACAATCTTGAACTCTCAAGCTGGCATGGGCTCCAATCCCTGAGGTCGTATAATGTACCTCTACTTCGTGCTTCTGCTTCGTACCTTTACCACATGAAAATGGTTCGTGTTGAACATTGACGTCGTTCAGGTCTGGTTCACCATTGAAGCTTCTGGCATGGTGGCAGGCGCAATCGTGCTTGCCGTGGCTTTTTGATTTGGGAAGGTGTCCTCCTGAACGAAGGACGGTAGTCGGTCGCATGTGATTGCAGCCAGCACTGCGAATTACGATTACATTCCTCGCATTGGGCCAATGAAATGGTGCAACAGACCTAGACTTAGAAAATTTGGTCCTGTCTTGGTCGTTCTTGGCCCTTGCACGTGGGGAAATTGGGCAGCGTCGAATTGGATGGATCAGTTGACCTGTCACGGCTGTACCACGGTGACGCTAGGGCGCCTCGGCTGGTACCTGGAATTGAAGTAGCGCTGACTCGCCCGCCATTGTTCAATGTTGCAACGTTGTCGAGCGACGGAATTCACGGCAAGAAGAGGCACAAGACATCAATTGATCGCTTCTGAGTACGAAGTAAGAAGCATTGAGAGCGGGACTCGGTACCATCCATTGATTTTGTTGTAGCATCAAATCATTCCAGATGCTGCCCTGCGAAGACCAAGGTTCCGTGTTCCAGGTATATCTAAGCAGCACCGGTACGCTGGTTCCAAATATTGCTGAACTGTCATTGATCGCTCAGGGAATAGGATTTGATCAATCTTACTGGACACACCCTTTCTGAAGTTGAGCCTCGGTCCCTGTTAGACCTCTCATTTCCTGGATGGCGAGTAATAATGCAATTGGAGCTTCGCGCTGACAGCACCTATATATAAGGGCCGGACACAATTGCTCCTTTCTTCCACATTGACGCATGCCCAGAAAATGTGGGACAAAGTAAGATTTGATCTCGAACAATTGAAGGACATTATTGAACATCTCGAGGGAAAGAGCCGGCGAATAGTGCACAGGCGGCGCTTGATGATGCCCTGCCCAGCCCATGATGCTAGGACATGGAGAGAGCTGCTATGACGAAAGAGGAGGGATCCATGGATGGACTGCACCCTGCAGCCAACAGAGGCATGCTGGGTGTATGTATATCTGTATTATATCTACGGCAGAGGGGACAATACATTGATCGAGGCTCAATTGGTCCAAAGCCACCATTTGCTTCCCAGCCCTCCCAGAAATAAAACACACTGCGCTTCCCACAACGGATTGACTGTCTGCTCGTCGCTCATGACGTTCTTCTCCGAGGACCTCCCTCCGTCTGTTTTCCCTCAGTTCTCGACTCTCGACGAATCGTAAGAATGGAAAGAAACATACCAATTCACACTGTCCATGGCATGACCCGGACAAACAAGGCAATGAGCAACATAGGTCAGCCTATGCTTGCTTAGTCATCCAATCAGAGCTGGTGCTGACCAACAATGAAGGCCCATTCGTTCCCTTCCACATTGTCATTCCAGTTTGTCCCCGGGCCTGTGGAACTTGGACTCAAAAGCCAGCAGCACCTGAGCACCTGAGCCGTGAAAAAAAACACCCCCCAAAAAAAGAAAACCGAAAAATTTAATTTCCACTCCTCTAAAGCTTCAAACACTACTTCTCAAAGCTCCCCTCTTCAACCTCTTTCCACCCGACGCCGGTCGAATTCCCTTCCTCTCGCTCGAAACCTCTTCTTAATCCGGGCAATTGAATTCCCTCTCCCTTCGACAAAACAACCAAACAATGTCTTCCTTCGCCCTTCTCCGAGTGACCCGCGGTGCCTCGACTCTCGCCCGCGCGAGCCCCCTGCGACAACCTCTCGCTGCCCGAGTTGTCGTCCCCGGTCGCATTGTCAGCTCCGCCAGCTTCACCACCACCGTCCGCCGCAACGCCGAGCACGAGGAGACCTTTGAGGACTTCACTGCGAGGTGAGTCTCTTTTCCAATATCCCTCTCTTTTTTTTCCTTATCAATTCTTTTTCCTTTTGCGCTCTTCTCTGGCTTTGTGGGCATCAACAAGAAAAGCTCGGTTGCTACTGAGTTATTTCCCCCAATCATGCCACCTTATCCCGAGGATCAACCAGAGCCGACCGCGTCTTTCAACGCAATTGAATTCACAACCCCGAGCCTCGCCCGTTAATGCAAACGACGAAAACAATATTGGAATCCCCCGTTGCTAACGCCAATGATTTAATTACTCCAGGTTCGAGAAGGAATTCGAGCAGGTCCAGGATGTTTTCGAGCTCCAGGTAAGATGCCAATGGCCGCTTTGGTTTTTGCAATTGAGGCTCTCTCTGTCTCTCGGGCACTCCCGGCAATGCCAGCCAGCCTTTTCCCTATCCCTGTCAGTGGCCTGACATTTCACCACCACCACACTAACGCCAACGCCCTCCACCTAGCGCAACCTCAACAATGCCTTCGCCTACGATCTCGTCCCTGCTCCTTCCGTGATCGTCGCTGCGTTAAACGCCGCGAGGAGGGTCAACGACTTTGCCACCGCCGTCCGCGTCTTTGAAGGTACGATATTTGTCTCTTTCGCTTTTCAATTGTCGGAGGGGAGGATGAGGGAAGGGTATGAAGGGTGCAATTGGGCAACGGCGCAAGCCTTTCTGGTCTTGAATTTTCTCTGTTCCCTTTTCGTCTTGTGCATTCGCAGATGACTCGGCCGCGGAGATGCAGTCTCCACCCTCCCGGAATCATCTCTCCGCTCCCGCAATCCTTCTCCCCCTTCCTTCCCTTGACAATTGTTTCCGTGGCGCCTACTGCCGCACCCTCTCTTAAAGCAAAAAAAAAAGGAAAGAACGTCCCATGCCAACTAACCTCTCCCCCCCATCTACAGCTATCAAGGCCAAGGTCGAGACTCCCGGCCAATACCAGCAGTACCTCGACGAGCTCAAGCCCCTCCGTGAGGAGTTCGGCATCGAGCTCAAGGAGGACCTCTACCCCGAGGAGAAGAAATAGATTTCGCAAGAAAAAAAAGAATATCAACAAAACCCCGAACTTTTTAATTCTAAACTCCCCCCTTCTCTCCCGAACCGAACCGAATAGACGAGAAACCCCCGAAATGCGTAAATAGAAGAGAATCTCCGCCGATCTGTGTATTCGATTTGGAAAACAAAAAGCACAACAACGGGGGGTTGTGGGATTAAAAAGGAAACGGGGTTTTTTGAACACACCTCAAGGTTTCGGACTCCCAAAAGTCCGGAATTTGTACATCTTATCCTCCTTTTTTGTGTTGTTGAAAGATAGCAGGCTCTAGAGTAGTTGAAGATAGGGAAATAGAATGTGAGTTTTTCTTACAGGTCGCCGCCGTCCACCCTCGCCCGGGTATAACGCACCACGCCACTGCCGACTTGCTCTCTTGCATCTCAGTCGACGTCGTGTCTCCATCGTGGGAAGGGATCGAGAAAAGCGAAACATCCTCGGCGGATGGGAAAATAGCTAGCTACGGTTTATCACAGACGAGATTCAAAGGACCATCGGACATCATCAGAAGTCATGTTCTCTTTCTATTCTGGTAAACAAGTCTACTGTGTAAAAAGAAACGAAAGCGTTCTAAACGCAGCTCATGTCATCTCTCTCAACTAACTCTCTTTAAAATCCACCAAGCGGGCCTTTTGGATGCCAATGTTCCTAAGGATAGATCTCTCCCAACTAGAAGGAACCTCAAAGGAACTCCTTTTATGTAAGGATGCTGTCAAAGGCCCCAAAGTAACAAAAGATCAAAAGAGCAAGAACAAGAA
>JUDQ01000376.1:0-32764 GCA_000812075.1 Scedosporium aurantiacum
CCCCCCCAATATTCGGGATTTTCCCCTTAATAGTCCTTGTCACCAATCATAGTCTGCAAGCCGTCCCCTCCTACTTCTGCCCGCCGTTGTGCCCACCAGTATTAGGGTATCAGGGCTGGGGGGAAGGCAGCGAACCGAATCACGTCTATTTCCCCTCCATGCCCGCCTTCGGTGTCATGGGCGCTTGTGATTTGTCGCCACGGATCTGGTGCGCTGCTGCCTCGCGCCTTTCAATTGGATCACTACCATCGCGAATCGCCCAGTTGTTGAGGTTCCTCGGAAGACACAAAACGTGGCCGATTGGAAGCATCAATACTTCGTACGAGACAGTGTAATAGGCTATATTAGCTTGCTGCTAGCAAAAAAAGTCATCCGAACCCTTTCAAGATTTACGAGGTTGGTACGTTTGCTCATCAAACTTGCCACCTCACTCCGATGAGGTCTCGAAATGGGCCGCAGCTTCGTACCCGCTGCGGGATGACTATTTTGAACTTGCTCCTGCTCTTCATCTCCCGATACGCAGCTCTCTCTCCACTTACCCACCTAACGTACGCTACACTTCACATGATGGCTTAACATCTCTCGAGCCATCAATCTTAAGCTCCCTCTGCCTCTGGAGCTGTGCCAATGCTCGAGTAGCTCGAAGCGCGGTGAAGAAGAGCCAGCCCACATCCAGGTTTAGTATGGCGCTAACACGGAGCATACTTCCCAAGGGTCCAACCTCTTGCTTGCAGTTCAGTCGTTGATCATGACCCGGCCATGCAAGGGTCTCTTTATTATTAGTGGATATTCGCAATCCATAACTCGCCGAGATATTGAAGATTACGCACTACTTGCTGCATCGCGTTCTCTAGGCCAGGCCACGGGGGTGCTCATATTCATTGCTCGTTTCTGTTTGTGGCGGCCAAGGCATGAGTTCGAACCTTTGATACACTTGCAGTGCAGAGCACATGAAAGGTTGCAGAGTCACGTACAAGAACTGTATCAGGATGTTTTGAGATGCTCAACTCCCAGCCATGTTGACACGAATCATCGAAGCTGAGTACAATGTGGTTCTTTGATTCTCATTTTCCGTGTAGCAAGTTCTTCCTTTGGGAGATATCGGTAACGTCAATCTCGGGTGACTTCCGTCCTGATCCCCCTCCCGCCCGTTGCCTTGATTGATTTGCATCTGTAGATAGGTACTTTTAAGGTACTGCTGGCAGCGGGGAGTGGGGATACGATAATTTACCCCATAAAAACCCGTGTGACATTGTCGTGTGGTGGATGAAGCCAGCGTGGTGCGGTGCAGTGCGGTGTCTGAAGTATTATTGAGGCGTATTTTATCAACACCGACTTAATTTCACGTCTTGGGATCTTCCGGCGGGAAGGAGGAGCAACTCGAAGAAGCCAATTGCCTGGCAAACCCTATTACCGCCTCCTTCGTGCCTCTCCGTTGCCTCGATTTGAACATCCCCACAGGACAAGTGGGCACTTTCGAGACAGCCGAGTCCTCACAAACGCTCTCTTTTGTTTTACTGCTTTATCTCTCTGTCTTTTTTGCCTTTTCCTTTGATTTTGCCGTGGACGCTAAGGTAGCGCAGCACTGTTAGCGCCCTCTACGACGACCTCCCACTGGCCGGTCCTCTTGGCTTGCCCTTGTTTGTTTTGTTTTCCTTGGCCCTGTCTTGAGAAGGTCAAAATTGAGGAAGAAAAAAAAAAAGAGTTACATCTCAATGGAATTGACCTGCAGATAGTGGAGGCTGGCTCGTCTCGATGGTTCCATTTTGCCACATCACTATGCCTGGACTCTGCATATACAGGCGCCACGCTTATTTCGAGAAAGGGTAAGAACGATGTCCATTCGAAGTGACTTGCAGAAAGAACAGACCCGAGATACAGCAGATACACGTATGGTACCACTGTGCAGAACTTTGTACTTGGAGAGTACGAATGATCAAATGGATGTACGGTGGACCACCAGCCAAGGATTTTTTTCTTCTTCCTTTTTTTATACCCGTCCTAAAAATCTCCTTGCAGCCTGTAGCGCACGTCTAGTGAAGAGGGGAGGCGAGTTTCGAAGCGGGTTTTGAGGCGATTCTATGTGGGTGGTGGCCTGCTTGGACTGCTGGTCGTGATGGTCACCGGAGGAGGCGGAGGAAAGCGACGACGAGAGGTCCAATGGCGTGGCTGGCCACTTGTTCTCAATCCCGTCGACCGAGTGCCTCGCACACCTGCCAGAGTAGCCTGGCTCGACGTGCAGATGAAATATAAACCTGCCCAGGCTTGTGTAGCATCTACGATGACATGCCAATTTCATGGGCTGCAATGTGCTCCTCTCTCTCCCAGACGTACAGCTAGGGCGCAATTCTCTCCGTTGAGCAGAGCCCGGAGCCGTTGATTCATTTGACGCCGCCGGCCCCCAAGAGTTGCAGCACACGCGGCGCACATTCATTCCCATTTTCGCCTTGCTCATCCGCCGGCTTCCAACCTCCCAGCGGCTCTCTGACTTCATCTCTCTCCGCCCATGTCACGTACTTGGTACTCTTTCAAACACCTGCTTGTAGGTGTTTTGTGGTTGTTGAGGCTTTGCATGCCCCTCCCAAATACATTAAAAAAAGAACAAAGGACAAACACAAAATTCACCCCTCCGTTCCATGGGGGTGGAGTTTGGCGGCTAGACTGAAAATGGGTCCGCTTCCTATTATCATCAACTGGCAACGACGCGAGCCAGCACATCAGGTATGGGTCACACTCTCTACATATGTATAGTGGGTGTATATGCGTCTTGGGGAGCCGCAGTTCGGCTTGCATTTTCCCTCTTCTCTTCCTTGGATGCTAAAAAAACCGCTGTCCTCCCCTCCCCTGCCTCGTACTTGTCATGGATTTTTATTGTTAGGTCTGGCCCTGTGCTGTATTAGCTAGGGATGGACCTTGGAGCATAGGGATCCTTCATATATGTACGTTCCTGTACGTCAAAATCTCCCGCACGACCGCCAGAATGACCCTTGAAAATTACTCCGGCTCCTGGCGTTTTGGACTAGGTGACCTGGCCGACCGATGGGCCTCTCCGGCAGCGTCGTTTTCCCAGCAAAAGCCTGCATCAATGTCATTTCATTGTACATATGCCTAGTGGCCAGTGGAGTGGGAAGTTGGGGGTAGGGGAAATTATTTGATCATAATAATAATAAACGCCTACACTACTACTACGAGCCGAGTACTTCGTACAAGTGATGAACTTGGAAAGCCTAGGTTTCCAAACGCACACCCCGTGCCGTGGCCCCGCACTAACAGCAGCAACACACATCAATCGATCCATCTACGAAGTACGGTTGCCCCTCAATACTGAACTGGACTGGCCTGGAAAGAGCCCATGGCTGGCATTGAATTGGCCAGCCAGGCCAGCCAGACCAACTAGACATAGTGTACGAAGTACACTACACGAGTACGTAGCAGAGAAGTACTGTCGTTCAACATACCCCTACCAGGAGCCATTCACCACCACCACCACTCCTCCGCTTCTGCTCCCCTCCATTTCCAATTCCCCGGCCCTTATTTACTTTCCCATTTTTTTTTTCTTTTCCCATTTTCTCTTTTCCGATCCGGCAAGGAGTAGGACGAACATTGGACCCAGGACGGCGTAGGCGGAGTCCAGATTCATATTAGAAAAGCGAGGCCCAAGAACTGGATCAAAAAGACACTTGAACCCTCACCTCAAATATTCCTTCCCCCGTTCCACATCCTCTCACCCAGCTCCTTCCTTTTTTTCAAATCCGCTCTCCTCTTAGACCTACCTTACCTTCCCTGTCTCACTGGCAGATACATCTTTCCCTTTAGCCTTCCCTCCCACACACCATAACAGAACACACACACACACACACACACACACACTCCAACCCACACACAACGCACAAGTCACTATTGAAGTGTGGTTCCTTCCGTCGACCTGTCCGTATTTTATATACTCCGTGACAGCCACCACCCCTCCCTTCTCTCTCTGCCCAAAACAGCTTAATATTCCTGCCTCACGTTGGGCTCGACTGCATCTCGATTGAACGAAGAAGGGAAGGCCTCGACACCTTATCGGCATATATTGATAGGCTTCTAACAGCCGTCAATTCCTCGTCACTTTGTTCTGCGGCCCGAGCGAACCCCAGTCCTTGGGCTTCTCAGTCGGACAAAGCAAAGAAGCACCGCCCCGGTACTTCTTTATATTTGATCCACCACTTGGCTATATTGTGCCATTGACACCCAACGTACACCATGCGGGGCTTTTATATCCAGTATTTGGAAAGTAAGTCGTTCAATTGATGTGACGGGCAGAAGTTGTTGCCAATGTGGGTTCACCGAAATGCTCCGTGGATACGACACCGCCGCCGTCTTAGTCGTGGACCTGAATGAAGCTTCCTCATTGGGTTGGGGATTCGGCATCTAGAATCCACCTCCTCGTTGCTCACCAGGGGAACAATGGTGTGTGTGCATGTGTGAGGTCTCGAAGAGAGGCTGAGAAATCATCCCTGCCTGTGTGCCCTGGGGCAGGTCGAGTGCTACCTGATGGGTTAGCCTTTCTCCACCTTGGCTACCTTGTCGACGAGACGTCATGCACGCCTCGAAGCCTTCGCCAGTCGTTCTTTCAACGGTCAAGAACCCAGGTCTTTGGGTTCGAATGCCTTGGAGAACATGGTTGGGCTAGCCCTATTGGGCTTCCATGCAGCGCGCGAGACGGGTCGGCGAATGTGTTATGCATACAGGAAAGGGGACTGTCCGAAGCTCGCATGTGGCATCCTTCACATTCGCGGACGGGAAGCACACGTGTGCTTCCGGGGGGAGGAGCTCGTATACAGAAAGATCTTCCGCGAACAAGGCTAACATTGCCGCTCAATCTCTAGGTCTTTGCCGCCGACGCGGATGGGGAGACCCCATGTACGAATGTTACCGTGACTCCAACGGCTATACCTGCCATGTTCTCGTCAACGGCCGTGAATACCAGACGGACCTCGCATATGAGTCGGACATTCTCGCACAGGAAAACGCTGCTATGCGTGCTTTCATGGTCTGCCGGAACTTTTCCGTTAACGGTGGAATGATAGTCCGGAACGGAATTGTCCAGGGGCTACCCGCTAATGAGTCCAACCGCCGCCACCGGAAAGGAAGCCATCATACCTCCTCAAGCCGAACTGGTAGCCATAATTCGAACCACAGCCGGAGGTCTGGCCATCATTCCAGCAGCAGTTCCACTGCTTCCTTTGAATAAAGGGGACCCATGAACCCATTTGGAACGTAGGACCGAACCGAGACAGGAGTCCTCTGGTGAACAACGGAGTCGTGAGACAGGCACGAGGCTATGACCGATGGCGCGATGTCATTCTTCTTCGTTTTCCTTTTTTTTCGTTTTTTTCTTCTTCTTTCTCTTCTCCGTTTTTGGCACCGTCGGCTACGACGGTGGAACGATGCAACTCGACACATATTTCCGGAGATGGTTTCGAACTCGGCGATGCAAAAGAGTATAGCGAACGGCGCAGATATAAACGTTCAACGGGCTTCACAGCACCATTCCCCCCAGGGATATACCCCAAAACCTAAAACCTCGGCACTTATTGGTATCATCTGGTAGCCAAAGTCTTTCACGTTTGGCATGCAGTTTTCGTTTGGGAGACCAGGCCGGTGACGAGGACCGGTGCCAAAGAACTCTTCTCCCGGGTTCCAGATCGTGGACGCGACCACATTTCGTTTTCCGGCGTCCTCGTTCTCTTTACACTTTATTTGCTTTCTTCTTTTCTATATTTTTTTTTTCCCTTCTCTTTCTCTTTCTCTTTCTTTTTCTTCATATTGCTTCATGAAACGACGTTAACGACCCTCACGACTTAGAAATGATCTAACGGCCTCATACGGTTTTTACCTATGGATTCATTCATCCATTGCCATGTTTTTCATTCTCATCTTGTTTCTTGTTTCTTTTTTTTCTTTGCATTTTCAGACCTGCTCCTGTTCTCTCGGGTTCCTAGGCATGCACTCTGGTTTGGCTGCCGTTGGAAATGCGATTCCGGGTTTGCTTCGTCCGAGCCGGGCGTACCTGCGTCTCCCTGATCTGGGCTCTGCCTCGGGCGAGATCGAAGAGCAGTTCTCCAATATTGGTCGGGAATTGGACAGGGCCAGCCATGTCTCAGATACATCCATTCCCAGATACCCGGAATCCGCATCATTTTCAACCACTTTACTGTGTTTTCTCGGCCCACATAGATGACTTGGATACCTGGTGGAGAGCAGAGTGAGTTTGATTCACGAAGGGGAGGAACGAGGGTAAAAAAATGCCACGACCGCATACGAATTTCCCAAGAAAAGGAAAAAGGAAAAGAAGGGAAAAAAAAGTTCGGAGGAGGATGCCATCCATTAGAGAGCCGGACCAGCCATGATAATCTTACGACATGGGAAATCTATTGGCTTCATTTGTTGCATTTCCGGTGGGCGAGCGAGGTCTTGGGCGGGAAATTTCCAACCCCAGCTCCATCATCTTTGTCTCATTTTTCGTCATGGGCGGATGATTCGAAAAAAAAAACAAGAACCAAAATTGGGCACGACTTGGGCGGCGTGGATTCATCTGATCGAATTTGATCTTCCTTTTCTTTCTTAGCGGTTTTCCCTAGTACTTGATGTTTTGCATTTCGTTAGCCATTACGACAATTATGATCATGATTATGAGTTCTCCGGAAATGATAGTTTAAAAAACAGAAAAAAAAAACAACAGCGAATAAAACCAGATGGCAATGGATCTTTCGGCCCAGCCCTGTTTCCTAGTTGGTCGCACACATGTCTTCTTGATAGGAGAGATCAATGATTCGAGTCAAATCTGATGGGTGATATCTGTATGTTAGTGAGATGGTGAGTGCTTGCTGAAGATGGACGTTGAGGGCAGTTACACAAGGTTACGCCTCAGGCTAGTCAATGCCTCTCTATCTTCGTCACGCGGAAACTCATGTGAGATTCTCCTTTCCCTCTCTCCTCTTCCCCGCTCGTTCTTTCTCGGGTCCATATAAGTGGTTGTGATGAGTGAGTTTGCGAGGGCTGAAGGAAGGTTCATGTAAACCTGCCAGGGGCAGGTTCTTGGGACCTGGGAGGACAACATTCTATACGGGCACGGCAATATTAAAGGAGAAATGGTTTAAAAGAACTCAATTATCCACTCATACATATTACGAAGTATTGATCTATTGGATTGCAACACATGACCGTCGACTTTGCCAGGCTGGACAGAGCGGCGGCGATGAATGACTCTCATCCTGGCAGGCGGCGATGCCAGCCAAACAAAATTCGAGGCGAGATGGAACAACCTTGCTTCTTTCGGATCGTCGAATAATAGCTTTCTTCGTACTTCGGCATTGTTCATTTCTTGGACAGGTATTATTATAGTCGTGACTGATGTTTACTTTTTTCCCGTCCCGGTCAAACTTAGGATCAGGAGTCGAATATTGCTTGATGCCCACATCCTTTGCGGTAATTTTCTCGAAGGGGGCTTTTAATGATGGCTGTGGTCCGGTGACCACCTTGGGACCCCTGCCCCCCGGTGACGGAAAACCAACCGGGGAAGCTCAAGAGCCTGGCCCAAGATAGCAGCTCTTTTTGGGGGAGAAATTGCTTGAATCAGGGACCCCTTCGGGCCCCCCTTGGTGGGTCATCCATTTTCGAAACTGCCCCCCACTGAGGCGTTGCCACGAGATGGGATCTATTTCTCCCTTGGGGTCCACCTTGCTAATAATAACCCGAAAAAAGTCGGAGCGAAACTTTGAACCAAGTCCCGACATGACCCCTTTTTTCCCTCTGTCTCTCGAGCCTTGACAAAAGACAAAATGGGGGGCCCTACGATGTACTTCATAGTGTGTTGCAGTTTATTGTTGGGCACACGAAGCAGTTTCTCCTGACATGACTAGCACGACTGGGATGCAAATAGACTAGGCTAGATACCGAAGGTAAGAAGATCCGTATGGGGGGGTTCCAATCTTAAGATCGTCCAAAAGCATTGGACCGGGAGATTTTCCAATCCGGTTCGTTAAGTCCACATGACGTCCTCCTTTCTGTCTTCACTTCAAGGGGTTCCTTGATCCGGGATGGAGACTGGCTGGATTGTGACTGTCGACTTTTGGGCGAGGGGTCTTGATTTTTTGACTCTCTCCCCGTCCCTTACTTCCAGTTCCGAGTGGCTTTATTACGCGGCCAAAGGTGGGATGATCAGCTGGTCTTAGAAGCGTGATTGGACTTGGAACAGGCCGGCTGCTGGGCTCGTATCACTTAAAAACGGAGAGTGGCGGATGGCGAGGTTATTGTACTTTGTACCGGGAAATACCATCGATATCGATAATACGGGGTTCGCATATTAACGGAATAAATTGGGTGATTTCGCCATACGGGTGAGGCAGCTGGCGATTCAGTTTTTTGGGCAGCCATGCCACTTCGATCTCCGGGAATAGTCCGTCCGTGGGCAGATACTTGGAACGGGGATGAGAATACGGGGGTTGGTTCGTAATAGGGATTGACGGGATTGACGATGGCAAAAGAACATTGAACCAGACCAGAGTTGATGAGAGCAGGCCAGAGGTTTAAAAGGCCACATAAGCCAATTCGATTGCCACGATGATCAGCTGTCCAGAAAGCAAGGGTTCGATAGTAATCATAGTGCAGTGCAGAGTACCAAGTTAGGGAGCTAATATTGCCTCTTGACACTCTTGACTTGACGAGACATTGGAGAGTCGCCGCCACTTTTAGTGTGGCACTTCCCCTTTCTGCTCCAGTCGCTCCTCTCAAATTTCCACTGGGAAATTTGAGCCGATGCTCTGATTCGGGGGGTTAACCGCACTACTGGACACGAGCCGCTGTGATTGGCGGCGAGGTTCCTGTCCCACACACAACTACGCGGCTTCTTTCGAAACTCGGCCCCAATTCTCTTTTTTTCTTTTCCTGGATGCAGCGGCCCCCTATTTGGTGTCCAGGTGGTGTCGGAAGAGAATTGAGATTGTCGCGGGACTGGCGGTGTCGACACTGTCGAGTACCTGGTTGGAGCCATGTGTACAGCTGAAGCTGGACCTCCAAGCTGGATGATGCAACCATTGGTCGTGCCCTGGCAGGTACCCCTTTAGCCTCGGGCGGTACCTGCAATCTATGGCCTTGAATTGGTGCAAGGCCAGCGAGGAAGGAACATTTGATACCTGACACTATTATTACGAAGTAGTTTAGGTTTTATTAGTGAATGACATTACCACTCTTAACTGGAACCAGGGCGGGTAGGACCCAGATCAATATCGATTGATCATAGCTCAATTGACCTTTGATACTTTTGACAGTCACTATCAGGCCCGCCGACCCCTGACCATAGCTCGTGTTTGGCCCTCGCTTGGTCCTATGTAATATCGTAACACCTGCCACCTGGACATCGACCTGGACTGGACCTCACAAAGTAAAGTACTTCGTACGAAGTCGGTCGTTGTGGCAGTTGCGTTGCACGTTGCACTGCGGAACAGTGGGCAGGCCCCGGTAGCCCCCTCCCCTAAAATGGCATGGAAAAAGGAAAAGGCCAGGATTCGAGCAAGATGGAGCATTGCTTCGAGGAAATCAAATAAAAATCTAAAAAGGGTGCTCGACAACCATCACAGTCCTTCCTTCCCTTCTTCCTTTCCTCTCTGACTTTCCTTGTGTGCCTTCTCCCAACAATTCGCTCCAGTGCTTCAGTGCGCATAGTACTTTCCACAACTTGCATTGAACCTTCGCTTCCGCATGCAAGCTTCTGAATCAAGCCTTTCCAATACTGTATTAATCTAGCCAACAATTTTCCCTCGACCGCAGCTACCCAATCCATCCTCCACCCTACTCCATTGCTCCTGCTCCTAAACTACTCCCCTGCTCCCCGCGCCCCACCTCGTCACCTGCCATTGCCTCTCCCACGATCCAAACCTCCTTTCTCTGCTCTACAACTCACAACCACCTCACCGTCTTCTCCTCATCCCCCTTTCGACATTCATACTCTCGCTAAAGAAACACTACAATCACAACTGCAAAAATGAAAGGTATGCTGGCACTACTATTATCTGTAGAGCTTGAATTTAGAAGCTTACACCTGATTCTAGCTCTCATTCTCGTCGGTGGCTTTGGCACCCGCCTTCGCCCTCTTGTACGTAACGACCTGGCTCCGATGTCGCCCGACAGCTTCAATTGAGAGCTATTCCCGATCCTTTTCCACGGAGAACAATCGACGATCGAAAAATGCTGACTCGCTTCGCCTGCGTTTCTAGACCCTCACTCTTCCCAAGCCCTTGGTCGAGTTCTGCAATCGGCCCATGATTCTCCACCAGATTGAGGCCCTCGCCGCTGCTGGTGTTACAGATATTGTTCTCGCCGTCAACTACAGGCCCGAGATAATGGAGGAGCGTCTTGCTGAAGTGAGTCTTTGGATATATTGATGGATTGCCCCTAGTTCCGCGGTGGTGACGAGATGGCAAATTTCATCGAGTGGTCGCTAACCATTTCTTTTTTCCCCACTACAGTATGGCAAGGAATACGGTGTCAACATTACCTTCTCGATCGAGAACGAGCCCCTCGACACCGCCGGTCCCCTGAAGCTAGCCGAGAAGACTCTCGCTAAGGACGACGAGCCCTTCTTCGTGCTCAACTCTGATGTGATCTGCGACTTCCCCTTCCAGGAGCTCGCCGAGTTCCACAAGAGCCACGGCAAGGAAGGTACCATTGTGGTCACGAAGGTTGAAGAGCCTTCCAAGTATGGTGTCGTTGTCCACAAGCCTGGTCATACTTCTCTGATCGACCGTTTCGTTGAGAAGCCCGTTGAGTTCGTCGGTAACCGAATCAACGCCGGCATGTACATTCTCAACACCTCTGTCCTCGACAGGATCGAGCTCCGCCCCACCTCCATCGAGAAGGAGGTCTTCCCCGCCATGGTCAACGATGGCGAGCTTCACTCCTTCGACCTCGAAGGCTTCTGGATGGATGTCGGTCAGCCCAAGGACTTCCTTACTGGTACTTGCCTGTACCTTTCCTCCCTCACGAAGAAGAACTCGAAGCTCCTCACTCCCCCTTCGGAGCCTTACGTTCACGGCGGAAACGTCTTGATCGACCCCACCGCCAAGATTGGCAAGGGCTGCCGAATTGGTCCTAATGTGACCATCGGCCCCGGCGTCGTCGTCGGTGACGGTGTCAGGCTCCAGCGCTGCGTTCTCCTCCGTGGCTCGAAGGTCAAGGACCATGCCTGGGTCAAGAGCACTATTGTCGGCTGGAATAGCACCGTCGGCAAGTGGGCTCGTCTCGAGAACGTCACCGTCCTTGGTGACGATGTTACCATTGGTGATGAGATCTACGTCAACGGAGGCAGCGTCCTGCCTCACAAGTCGATTAAGGCCAACGTTGACGTTCCCGCCATCATCATGTAATCGACTCTCGAACGAGTTCGCATAATGACAGGGTAGAGCGCGACCACGCGGATGGAAACCGAGCACGAACACCTCTTCTAACTTAATGCCCTCAACCCCCCCACCCATACACAATTTCTCACGCTTTAACGATTCCGCGCGCATCAGTTTTCTTTTCGACTCCGTTTCTGTACCCGGTTTTAATTCCACTATAGTATTATTACCCTTTCTAGTTTTCTCTCCTCTTTTTTTTCTTCATTCATTTCTGCTCGTCACGGCTCCCTTAATAACGGCCATTTCACACAACACACAACTCCCCTCACGATAGTACCTTGATTGGCGGAATTATCGACCCCTGCCCCTCGGTGGTAAGGTGTCATAATGAGTCTCTTCTTTTTTCTAGACCTTTCCGAGCGCATTTATGAGAATCGAATCGACCTCAGCTCTTTTTGCATGTTTGGCATGTTTGAAGGGAGTCGGCAGGAAAGGGTGGCAAGGCGTGAGGGAAAAAATATAGGGGGAAGGAAAGGCAAGGGGTCATTTGCATGAAATTGAGGGACATGAAGGACAGGTTATTTTCTTTCCCATCAAAAAAAGAAATGAAAGGGTTGCTTTTTTAAAAATGGAAGGGAGATGAAGATGAGGATCTGGAAGAGAAGGATTTGAGATATCCTACCTAACCTTTTTTGAAGCGGTTCTTGATCTTTCAATGCGTGTTTCTGTTTTCTCGTCTAGGCATGCCATAGAGGAAATGAAGTTCGAGGATCTTGATCCAATGGTTTATTCCTCCATGATAGGCGTGACTAGGTTTTGTAGCAGCATTTGCGATGTAGAGCCAGGCAGGCAACAGCCTCGGCATGGGACGGGTCCGGCTGCGGTCGTTCAGTTGAGGATAGTGTGGAAACGTTGACGTCGAGAAATTGGCGAACGCCCGGTTCACATTCATAGGCATGTTGCTTCGAGAATTTCGATAATGTACAGATAAACTATTAGCGAGTAACTACAAAAAGGTCATCCCCGAAGGGACTCTCATATCTACATCGCAGGATCTCACATCCCACGAGGGTATTAGAATCCAACAAACTCCACGCTCTTCGCTACATCTTACAAGACAGAACAAAAAAAAAAGAACCTCCGACCACCTCCTCTCACCATCTTCCAACATGCATTACAGCCCATTACAACTCATCCTCAACCTTCACCCAGCCCCTACTCATATCCACAGCCTGCTGCCACTTGGCGTACAACCTCTCCCTCCTCGCCTCCTCAAGCAAAGGCTCGAAAACCCTCCTCCCCACCTGATTAACATGATCCAAATCGCGCAGCTCGCCCCACACGCCCGTGGCCAACCCCGCGGCGATGGCGGCTCCCAGGGCGGTGGTCTCGCGCATGGCGGGGCGCACGACGGGGATGCCGCTGACGTCGGCCTGGGTCTGCATGCAGAGGTCGGAGTTGGACAGGCCGCCGTCGACGGCGAGGGATTCGAGGGCGTGGCGGGAGTCGAGGGCCATTGCGTCGAGGATGGCTTTGGTTTGGTAGCAGGTTGCTTCGAGGGTCGCGCGGGCTATGTGGCCTTTTTGGGTGTGTTGGGTTATGCCGACTAGTTTTTTTGTTTTGAAAGGGTTAGATTTGAGTGTGCGCTTTTTGGGAGGCAATGGGTGGGGTTGCGTCGGGGGAATTTGGAGTGGCAAGGAGGCAGAGGGAGGGAGAGAAATAGTAAAGTGGTGTCGTAGTCGAGTCTGCAAAAGAACAGCAGTTGGTTGGGGGGGGATAAGTGACTTACACAACGTTCCCTTTGCGTCGTCAATCCAGTACGGCGCAAAGAGCCCGCTAAAGGCCGTCACGAAGAAGACGCCGCCATTGTCAGGAACCGTCTCCGCAAGCTCGGCGACCTTGGCGGCGCTATCGGCGAAGCCCAAGTTCTGCGAAAGGAACTTGACGCCGGCGCCAGCAACGGCGATGCTGCCCTCGAGAGCGTATACGGGCTTCCTGCCCTTGCCGAAGTCGTAGGCGACGGTGGCTAGCAGGCCCGATTTCGAGATGACGGGTTCGGTGCCGACGTTGTATAAAAGGAAACAGCCAGTTCCGTAGGTATTCTTCGCTTGTCCCGGTTGGAAGCCGCACTGGCCCACGAGCGCAGACGACTGGTCTCCCAGACAGCCCGTGATGGGAAGGTCCCTTAGGGGACCGGACGCGAACTTTCCGAAGGCCTCTGCGTCGGAAGATGGTACGATTTTCGGGAGCGCGATCTTCGACTTATCGATGCCGAAGAATGAGAGGAGTTTGTCGTCGTATTGCAGGGTTCGGAGGTTCATGAACATGGTTCGGCTGGCGTTTGTTGCGTCGGTGACGTGGATTCCCCCACCTTCCCGCTTAGCACCGCCATTGAGCCTATAGATTAGCCAGGAATCCACGGTGCCAAAGGCTAGACGACCCTCTTCGTACGCCTTCCTGACAGCTTCGATGTTTTCAATGAGCCACAGCAGCTTGACGCTAGACGGATAGGTCGACAGGGGAAGGCCGCACAGGTTCAGGAGATCGTCGGCGCCCTCCTTTCCCCGAAGCTCTCGGACTAGGTGTTTTGTGCGGGTATCGGGCCAGACGACGGCATTGTAGAGTGGTTCGCCCGTTTGTGTATCCCAGACAACGGTCGTCTCGCGTTGGTTCGTGATGCCTACTGACCGTATACGTGATATATCGTTGCCTGCTTTGGTAAAGTCCGTGACCGCACCCTCAATGCACTTTTCTACGGATCTAAGTAGCTCGAGAGGATCATGTTCATGCCAACTGCAGGGTAGCAAGTACACATGTTAGAAAACGCAATTGGGGTGAGACAAATAAAAAGAAAAAAAGAAAAACAGGGTTGTTAGTGACATACCCCGATTCCGGATACAGATTCTCAAACTCAATCTGATGGCTCGCAACCGGATCTCCATCACCATTGAATATCAAGAAACGACTCGACGTGGTGCCCTGGTCTATACTCCCGACAAACCACCGGTTTTTCTGGCCTTCTTCCGTCGCCGTGATCCCATCCGGCAGACGCTCCTTGGCCGCAGGCGCCTCGGCCACGGGCTCCTCGACACGCTGTCTCTTAGGGTCTCGTTCGCCAACCATGGTGGACATGTAGCGGCTCTCCCGCGTAGCTATCCACGGCTCGGTAGAGAATGATGGTGTGTGGAGGGCTCGGGGGAGGAGGAATGCGGGCGCAGCAGCTACAACGACGGAACCACAGCGGCGAGCTGGTTGCTATCCGGGGTGCCGCGCGTTGGTGGTTGGAGGAGTCGAGGTGAAGCGGACGTCTTGCGAGCTTGTCAATTGCGATGATGGGGAGGAGAGGAGCGGTCGGGTGAGGAGGCGACGCCGGAGGATCGTCGGCGGGACGGGAAGCTTCATGGTTTCGGGAAGGGGGGGGGGGGGAGAAAAGAGGAGGGGAGGAGAGGGGAAATGCGTGGGTGGTACTTTGTGCAAATGGCTGCGCGGCTTATTATCCAGGAAGTAACAGTAATGGGCTTGGATTGACATCACATGCCGTGTCCGTGGTTTGGGGGGCGTGGCAGGAACGTTTGGTCGCGCAAGGGGAAAAAAGGGAAGGAAAAAACTGAGTACGAGATAGCTGTGTGAGTTATTCAACGCTGATTGGTTCGATTAATGCGGGGTCTTGGCTCGGGAGAGTCTAAACCCCAGACAAGATTGGCATCTGTGGACACTCGGTCGCATCCGACAATTTCTCCGGATTTCACATGTCTCTGGATACAGTGTATTACTCTCCCTCTGGGTCAGGGTCACCAATGTCCTCTCTAATGGTCCCAGAGGATACAAACGCGAGGATCTAACAGACAAAGCTTTAGATTGCTGTCCTTCAGCCGTTTTCCCTGCCATCAAGCTGACGAGGCCTCAGCGTTGAGAAATGAGATATCTGGCGCGAGATTGCCCCCCACGAAGCTACTTCGTAAACTAGGGATACGACTCAAAATTGTGGAACATCAGCAAAAGCACCTTCCAGACCCGCCAGGAACAATGTCAACAATGGCATGTGATTGCCGTATTTATCGCACTATTAGTAAGGACGAGCCGAGGACTCTTCTTAGAACCGACCTCAAGTTTATCAAGCCCACATAGCTTCAAATTGAGCAAAACGAATCCATACAAAGTAGAGTCACATGTTGGCACGGCAGGGTGCGACTTCGCTGGATCATTACCCCGCTGGAACTTGCAAGGATGTTTGCCAAGGACCGGAACCCGGACCCGCGTCGGTGCGCAAGATGGATAAGGCCTTATGAAGGAGGAAGCGGGGAGGAGCAGGGAGCGGGGAGCGGAATTAATCTGATCGGAGAGATGCTCGGTAGTCTCGGTCAGATCGGGCGTGTCCCCTATCCAGCTCTTTTGTCTGCATTGCATTCCCCCATAATCCAGAAGAGCGAACTGGGACAACCTGGAGAAGTGGAATCGACCTGAAGAACCAGGCTCCACGATCCAGAACACTGCGGGGTCATCCAACCATGGTCCTCCAGAACACCAACACCAATTCAAATCAATAGTACAGTTGCACTTGTGGGTAATCAGACCATGAGAAAGGCATCCATGATATTCGTATTACATGTTCGATCTTGATCCTCCCCGCAACTACTTTATAGATTATATTCAAGGAATTATCCCCATCTCCAAGAACATCCACCGTTTGCCTCCCCCGTTTTGTCACCCTCCATCCCGAACTCACCGCCCGCCCGGACGGGGGTAGCTGCTGCATCAAGGTCATCTGCCTGGATGACTGATGCGTTGGCAAATTCCCGGCCCATAATGCAGCATCCACGAGTGCGCCTTGGGCTATGAGACTGACAGTCAGTTGTCCCGTCATCGCTCGATAAAAGACCACAATAATTCCATGTGCTGAATCACCGTCGGTGCCTTGGTATCACCCTCCTATGCGCGAACCTTGCCATGATTTTTTTTCCAGCTCCGCCCTGCTGGTGCAGGCCATGACAGCCGAACCTTGCCTTTTTTTTTAACACGCCTCCACCTAGACGGACGATGCATCACCACAACCCAAAATAGGCTGCCCATCAAAGGACATCACACGATGATACAGCCTAACCTGACCATCTTGCCGTGCTATCACCATAGGAGCCGTTCTGGCTATGCTTGCGCGATCTGCACACACCCGTCAACGAAACTTAGGGTTTCGGCGGGCTCTGGGCAGATAGTTGTCAAGGGGTATAGGACCACGCCCTCCCAAATATCTCGAGGAAGTGTGGCGGGCCACCACAATAAAAATGACCTGGCCTGGAGGAGGGAGTATGACAGCATACGCGTTGCATCTCTACGTGACCAGGTGCCCATTGAACTCGTGAAGCCATTGATCACTACTTCGTGGTATGAGATACAGGGCCGGTAAATTCTGCGGCCATCCGTCTGGCCATGCTATGCCATCTTCTTCAAAAGCAAAACGTGCACCGTCCTTGGCACGCAGTAGGATACATAGATGCGTGAACTTGCTTCAGCTCGCCGTCGAAGGTGCCGACACCACCTCCCACCAATCTTGCTTGAAATGTTCAGTGATAGTTGGGGGGTCTCCTCACTACAATGTATGCGTGGTGGTCCCAAGGCATATTGATGTCATTGATGTGCCTTGGATGTCGGTAGCGGATTTCCCTAAGCCACACTCAGCTCTATAGCTGAGTATTATCATACATCATGGAATAATTTCCTTGAATCTGGCTGAATAGCTAGGCTCTACCATCAGAATCAAGACGATCTTCCCAAGTATCCCTAGTGAGGATATTTCTAGTCTTTTCGCCTCAACAGATTAGGCCCGCGTCTTCCGGATGGGAATCAATAACAGCTATCGGACCCATTAACTCCTAGACGATTACGGAATGGAATTTCGGCCTTTAATTCGGAGCCTGCGGTTTTATCTTGAGAGGCCATGTGATCAAGGTGTTCTATTAACATTCCGTGTCTCTTCTCACGGCGATCAGGAACACCCGGCAGATGGGAAAGAGGGCTTGGTCTTACGTACTTCCTTACAATGGCCCAAAAAGAGCCAGTAAATGCACTTTTTCGGAGAAGTGCCTGCAAAAGGGAGGGGGCCTATTTGAGCGCGGGGAAGGAAACGTATATGCACTCCCCTACGACCCGGATAAATACGAGACTCCCGCGGTAGGAACAAGCTTCCTTTAAGCGCCAGGATGGGCGGTCTTGGTATCCTTTCGGAACCACGTCCCGACCACCCACCCACCTTGCCCGAGGCGCATTGCTCACTTGATATATCAATGCTTACTTTACATCATTGGAAGGAGTTATGATACTCCCATACACTATTGATCTACAATTTATAGGCAATGAGGACCCTGAGCCGTGGTGATAGAGGGTAGTCCCGTTGAAGGGAGCCATGTTAGATCCACCAATTGAGGTTCTGAAAGTCGACATGGTAAGTGTTCAAGGCGCTTTTGGTATAACCGGTCGGATGAGATGGGCAGAAACCCGCTGTTAAGGCAGTCTTGCACCGCCCAAAATATGTTATGATCCATATAAAGTAGATGCGTAAAGACTCCCGAGTATTCGGGGAGGGTGTGTGTAGAATAAGTTAAAGGGTAACGAGGAGGGAAGAAGGGATTCGCGGTAAAATGAGAAGGGATAAAAGAGTGTTAGAGCCACACCACTTCCAACCCACGGGTTCGGACCGTTCTGCGGGTGCTTTGCTTGTTATTAACCTGGGTTGGGAGTGGGATAGGTGCAACATCTTCACGCCCTGCCTAGCTCGGTAGTGTTTGACTCTAGTTGGTTTGGCTAAGTTATAGGAAGAATCATTAAAGACAACCCAGAGGAGTGACCTGAACGTTCTCCACGAAACCAGTGGCAGAATAAACACTTCCTCAACCGGTTCTCGATCACAGCTTCATACAAATATGTACTATCACGTAGCGAATTCCCTCTGGAGATGAACGGAGCAGGTACTATATGGACAACGAAAAAGTATTTATGGATATGAGAGGGATGTAGAGAAGGCCCTAAATATTGGTGTTGGGCCTATTATCTGCCTCCAAATGATGAGTGCGATATAAAAATTTGACAATCTAACTGTGCTATACATGGCGATTCTTCATATGCACATTGCTACCGAAGCGCCATTTCGAGGAGGCATCTCTACTCCTGCGGTAACTTCACTGGTTATACACTACGCTCCAGCTTGTTGGATTGTGCCATATCTGATGGGCAAGCCTCTCATGTTCCAATTCTTCCAGCTCGATATGAAATTAGGCTCTCTGAAGGGTAGCTCTGGTCGAGATTAGGATATGTGACCACACTAGTTTTGATAGAGTATTGATCAAGATCAAGTCATACCGCGAAGAATAAAAGCGTTGATCCAGATTGCTCGAGGTGGTGAGCCATGAGGTTCATTCCAGAAGAAGATAATAACACGGCGGACGCATGAGAGAATGGTTCCTACTTGACTCCATAGAACTCGGTAACATGAAGCCCAATCAACTCATCTCCAGGACGATGGGACTCAGCAGCCAGAGTCAGCAATGTGCCTCAAGAATCTTGCGATAGTACGTTGCTCAGCCCATAGCAATTTCATGACATATTAATGTTATCAGTCACATGCCAAAATGCAAAATGCCGCCGTCCCATTGGGAAATGTGATCGGACACCCCGTCTGCCAGTCAGCCGGAAGAAAGGGCGGGTGTGGTTGTTTCGTACCAGGTTTCTGACGATGATGCGATAAGGTTAAATAAATTTATATTTGATATCTTCTCTACACCCTCTACTGTTCTCGAAGGGGGCGTGTATACAAGCATAATTGGCCTTTGCTGTGTGTGTACGTCTGTGCCTGAAACGTATATATTGCTGTATATTATCCATCTGGTATTATACAGGAGGGCCGGTAGCGGGGATAAACCATATAGGGAAGGGGAGGCGTGTGCGAACGTTTGAAGAATCCACCACTCTGGCTAAAAGGATGTGGCTTGCACCCGGCTGCACGTGGGAGTTGGCAATGAGACGGTGAAGCCTTTGATGGGGCGGGCGACACTCGGTGGAATATACTAGTATAGTGCACCCGATATTGGCCGGTGAAGAGTCATCAGACTACTACGGAGTTGTCAGGAGTTGAATGTTCATTGTCGTCTTCGTGCTTACGCGATGGGACGTTTTATCCTCCGTCCGAGAATGAGAGTTCGGACCCGATTGAGTTTTGAACCGTACCCATGCCCGGGGCGAGGTGGGGCATTGCGGGGATTAAGTTGTCAAACTCCGACCGGAGCCGGAACCGGCGGACCAGATTGTCGGGACAGGTGGATATTTTTTCTCCGGGTGGAAGGAGATACGTCCTTGAAAGCTCCAGGGGCTTCTCAATTGGGATTAATCGCTTATTGGAATAAGTCGAACAAACTGCAAATTTAGTTATAGTGAAGCCTCTTTCGTTCTTGAGCAACACCTCGTTTTCTACGAACCTCAGATACGAATTTATGGGTCCTAGCTTAAAGAACAGCGAACAACTTACCTGGGCTGTCTACAGGCCATTCCTCCAAATTCAAGTTTGTGGCGTGGAGAACCAATGGCGGTGCCCCCGTAGACCAGGCCCAACAGCACTATACTACCAAACTCGGCCTTGAATATCCTTCAATATTATCTTCGCAAAAGTCTATTTGCACGATAATTTAGGTGTTGCACCAGGAGAAGAATGAGAGATAACATACCTCGATGGTGCTCCACAATTCAAGCAGCAGGAAGGGCAAAGCTCACCTAAAAAGTGCAAAAAAAAAACATACAGCACCGAGGATTCGCTGGTCGTCACCGACCCAACTACTAGTTCGGCCCTCCCAAGCTTAGTTACCCGAGAGCGGACGGGATCGGACGCTATCTAGGGGGTATGGCCGTATGTGATCGCTTCTTCTCCATAAATGGTATATGAGGACTCGTGAATGGGCTACGACGGCGTAATCCTACGGCTTGCGTGGTAAAGCGCATCTGGGCTCCACGACAGAAGGAATGACTCGCTGCAAAACACATACTATGCCCGAGACATGGAAGCGCAGCCTCAAAGGTAGTGATGACAATGGATTGATATATTATGAGGAAGACGCTGAGCAAGTATTTATCTCGTTTTCCCGCACGAGTCAGCATTGTCGCCGTCTTATCAGACGTTGACCTAGTCAGATCCTGAGGTATGGATGGTGAAGAGGCCCTAGATACAGACACAACCCTCTAGGACTTGATCCTGTTCCTCGTGTAGTCTTCCTCGAGGTTACACTGTTCTTGCTACACCAGAACCAATCTTAACCAAGGACGAAGACAAAGCCAAAATTTTCTAAACTTAAGCCCGTCATGAAGACGAATGTGAGAGAATAAACCTCGAAAACACAAGGAAGGAGCATTGATGTCGAGTTCGAAACCGGGCGCCTGCAGATTGACGTTCGATTGGTAGTTTAGTTCAACGGATTCGGTACTTCTGGGGAACGAGTCCCTGAGCGCGGGAACATAATAAACTATCAACACGAGACGGGATTGCACGCTGTCAATGAGTCAAAGTTATGAGAGATGATGCTTACTTACATGGGTCTTTCCAAAAAAGGTCGCTCAGGTCCAGAGGAGGCTTGGCTGCGGATTCCAGAGAATGGAGTTAAATGTACAGCACTAACAGAGAACCGTATTAATTTCACTGAGAAATGGTAGTACATACCATACCAAGAGGCTCAGTCAGGGCAGTCGGTGAGTCATAGTGACACCACATCACCTGCTATTTTGCCTCTGCAAAATAAACTACCCCAACACTGTCTAGCTGTACGAAGTAAGCAGTACTACTATAATAGTGTAATGTAGTGCAGGGTGGCAAGAACATCAAGTCATCAATTGATCAATCATTGATCAATCAATCACACAGCCGACAAGGCAGCGACTCCCTCCACTACGAGGTGTTACACTAGTACCACAAAGCTCAGTTGCGGGGCCGAGAAGCCTCGAGGCTCACCTCGATCGACATAAAATCCTCAGGAAGCCGCCTCCCCCACAGTTCGTTCATCTTCAGACGATTCAATAACACTCGGCGGTAGCAAGTTCTTGTAGTACCTTTTTTTTTTTGTCTCGTATTCTTTTCTTTTTCTCTGTATATATCCCACTTTACACCAACGCTTCACCAGCCTCACCTCATCCTATCTATCACACCCCACAAATTCCCCTATCCACGTCATGACCGCAAATATACCACTACGGTCCAAAGACGCTGGCCGCAGCCAAGCCATCTCCTCCCCATCCTCCTCACGCGTCGTCTCCAAGCCCGTCCCAAGCTCCCAGGACAAAGACCCCCGCGGCTACCAGCTCTCCCAGCTCCGCCGTCGGTTCAACCCCAAGGAGGCGACGCTCGCCGACGGCACCACATCCCTGGTATTCAGGCTCGTGCCGTCGGACCCCGACTTCCCCTTTGACCTGGACTACCTTGAGTGCGATGTCCGGGTGCCCGCGGATTACCCGAAAGGGTCGTCCTGGCCGATGCTGGTGGTGAAGAACGGCAACATCCCGCGCGGGTTTGCCATCAACATCGAGCGCGGGTGGGAGAAGCTCGCCGAGGAGAAGAAGTCGGCTACGTTGCTGACGCTGATGAATTTGTTGGACAAGAATTTGGAAGGGTTTCTCTCTGAGCAAAAGGTGGAGACGGTAAAACTTGTGGCGTTCAAGGACACGAGACACCTTGAGGAGAAGTCGAAGGCCCCCCCAGCGTCGCCGCCGAGGCAGGAGCGGAAGAAACCCGCGCCAAAGCCTCGAACTTATTATAGGGAGCCGTCTTTCACCAGGGATCAGATCTCCGAGGCCAAGGCAAGGCGCGCGCAGGAGACGAAGCAGCTGGAGAACAGGATGGGTCGTATGCCTATGTACCGAAAGTCGGCCGACGGCATCGTCTACACGCTCCCCATCGAACCGAGGAGGCGCTCGGAGCTTCCTCCAGGTCTGCAAGGTGTGAGGACGCTACATTTGATCATCCCGCTCCTGTATCCCCTACAGCAACTGCGCGTGCAGCTCAACGAGGTGGACTCGAGCGAAGCGGAGCCCGTCGAGGAACTGTTTTCGCAAAAGGCGACTGAGCAGAAGCAGATGACGCTGACGAGTCACCTAAACTATCTCGCTACGAACTTGCATGTTCTGGCCAAGATGGCTATATTGCAGGCCAAAGAAAAAGAGGTTGATGTGAACAAGGAAGAGCTCGTGGACGACGTCATTGCTGAACAGGTATCTACAACAGCGACGGATGCGGAAGATTTTGTGAAGAGTCATATTAAGGTGATTCCTCGGCCTCCGGAATGGGGATTCGACGGAGATGAATCTGACTCGGATGATTGGTCCTGCAATGGTGAATATGACTCTGATGAGGAGGATGAGGAAGGGGGCTCTAGTAAAGAAGAGCCCGAGGGCGGAGCCTCGCTCAACGTCAAGGGCGCTGTCCTTCCGGACAACAAGGTCGAAAAGGGAACGGCCATGTCGTTCCCTACGATTGAGCTCTACGGAATCGAGCTCTTACAAGTTTCGGTCCTGAATCTATCGGTCAAATGCAGTCGCTGCAAGACCCTCAACGACATCACAGGACTCAAACACGGCATCGAAAAAGCAGGCAGCTGCTCCAAGTGCGCGAGCCCCTTCGTCCTAAACTACTCCCAGCAGCTCGTGCACCAAAACTCCACGCGCGCAGGCCTAATCGACATGGGCGGCTGCACCGTCGCGGACATGCTCCCTAGCACGTTCGTCCCCGTGTGCGCCAAGTGCTCGACGCCGAGTGCGGGCGTCACCTCGGTCCGGGGCGACACCACGACGAACGTCTGCCGGGAATGCCACGCGCGATTTACCTTCAAGATACCGCAAGTCAAATTCCTACTCGTCTCCCCGGGCTCGCTAGTTCCCGCCGCCGGCCCTCGCCGCAGACAGGAACGTCTAGGTCTCCATGCCGGAGAGCCCCTCCCCGAAAGGGGCACCTGCAAGCACTACAAGAAGTCGTACCGCTGGTTCCGCTTCTCGTGCTGTGGGCGCGTGCACCCTTGCGACAAGTGCCATGACGAGGCCGAGGCGCACATCAATGAGTGGGCGAACCGGATGATTTGCGGCTTCTGTAGCAGGGAGCAGAACTACGCCGTCGAAGCGTGCTCTTTCTGCGGCAGGAGCGTGATTGGTAGGAAGGGTAAGGGATTCTGGGAGGGCGGCAAGGGAACGAGGGATAGGACAGTGATGAATAGGAATGATCCTAGGAAACATAAGCGGATTGGGGGTAGTGAGGCGGCGAAGAAGAAGGATTGAGGCGCCTGGCGAGTGGTAATCCTTCTGTGCTTGAATGTATGGATTTCCTTGCAGAGGGGAGGGAATTTTGCAAGGTTTGAAAGGCGGCTTTTGACATATACTGGACGAAACCCTGTACAGAATCATTGCAACCATCTGCGATGGAAAAAGGGGCACCTTGATGGCTTCACTCACTCACAGTCTCGATCCCCCTCAACATGTTCTGTTCCTGAGGCAAAGAGATGCTAGTCAGTCATTGCCTACTTGTTCTATGTGATGTATTGGGCGCGCCTCATTCGCAGTCCCCATTGGAACCCTCCCCAGCAACATTCATTCCTCCTGCATTTTTTGCCTCAGCATTGCCCAGTTCATCATGTCCATTCGAATATCCTAGCTATACAACCGCCTACTAAAATAGCTTACGATCTCCATCATCGCTGCCCTTCTCACCGTGTTTTTCTTGCGAACCAACCCGCGAATTCGGCCTCAGGCATTCCGACATGTTTGCCTCATGTGGCAGGATTAGCCGCTCGGGGAGAGGACGTAGAAAGTTAGCTTGGCTCTGGTCCGGGGTAACTTTATGGAGGTTTTGGGCGGTTCGAAAATTGTGTTGATCTCAACCCTTTCAGGCAAGGAACGGGAGCCCAAAGTTCAATTGTTTTTTTTTCTAAATATAACACTGAAGTCGTCGCACAACAGTGCTATCAACTCTAGGAATTCCTGGTTTTGATTTGACCAACTCTCTCAAAGAAGCTCAAACTCTGCTGGAGAAACGCGATGGCAGAGCCTCGACTATATGATTGACGTATCGAAACCGAATGAATAGTTGAATTTGGCAATGGGTTTCTTATCATCGATTGATTGAATGAATGCTATTCGTGGGTGCCAGTCCTTGAAAGAAGTTTTGATTTAAGCTGGTCAGTGTGTTGAACGTTACACTCGACGACTACAAACCGGGAACATGGATCAATAGATCACGCACAACGTCAACAGGCTCCCAACGTCACAGGCCATGTTTATTTCTACAAAGGAAGAGAAAGAAACCAGCTCCGAAGTAAGAGGCAGCCTTCCCCCCATTCAAACTCCGTTTCAGCCTTGATGAAAACGGTAAACGCTGAGTGCCCGTCCGAGCGGGCTCAGGTCCTTCAGGTCCTTCGAATCCCTCCATCCTCCACCCTCCACTTTCCTCGAACTCTCGAACTCTCAAACTCCGGAACCCTATTCCCAACTTTGATCCTCCTCCGCATTTATATCCACACCCCGCGCCGAAAGGAGGAGCGTGCCACGCTACATCCCGCCACGCCTGCACGGAGCACGGGTCGTCAATCAAGAAAGAACAGGTCCCCTCTCGCACTAACAAGAAGACTACACTCACACTATTGATGGTTTGATGGTAGCCAGCTTACTACTTCGTCGTAGATTCTCGCGGCGGAGGCCATCCAGGCTGGGTCTGTTCTTGTCTAGGATCAAGGATTTCATCTTTCCTTTCCCCATGTACATATCCCAAATATGATTGATAGGCCTCTTCTTTTCTCACTCCATCTTACAGTGTTCCCTTGGCCGATGCGGGCTTCTGGATCCCTTATTTGTTCCTAGCGCATTCATAGTATGCGAAGTAGATTACCCTTGATCTAGGAGGGGCGTGTGGGCTTTTGCTTCCATGAATATGTTTGGTTTACTCCCATCACCCTGCGAAAGAAGTTGTCGGACTCTCTTCCTCCAACCAACGATCTTACGCCGTATGTGCATGCTGGGCTGGGTTTCCGTTTTGCCATGTCCTTTAGCTTTATATTTGGCTGGCAATTTCGTTACGGCTTTGCTTGCTACGTATTATTCGTTGCTACTCCTTATTCTTAGGCTTCGGGAGGTCGGGACAACAGTAGGCGATCCGTACGTTAATCAACCCGTCTACCATAGGAGATTACCACGGCAGCAAACTTTTTAAATGTTTCCAAGGAACACGCGGTTTGCCGCTTGGGCGATTCCTATGAAAAACCTCCCCACCGCGGAAAGGAACCAAGAACCAGGAACCAAAAAGAAAAAGAAAAAAAGAAAAAAAAGACCGACGAAAGGACCGCGAGAACCAAACTTTCTTCCCGCGACCCAAAAATACAACCCAATCCATTTTCCAGCAAGGCAGCCAGCGTCTCATTCCGAACCGCAGGACCGGTTTTCGCCCTCGTCGTTCGCGTGGAACTCCCCGTTTTGTAAAATCTCAAGAGAACCCCCGGTTCGCACGCACGCGTGTAGTTGGTGGCCAACGCGTTCTTCAAGGAACAGGGAACGGATGGTGTTAGATTATTTTCCACGACTCTCGCTTGCCGCATTGACCTTTTTTTCAGGAGAAACAGGAGCTGCAAAAAGGAGTCATAGTATACTTGTTGGACACCTTTCCGGTTTGACAGGCATGCTGGTTAAGGTAGTCAAGTCCGGGGCACACCCCACGATTTGGCAGGCGCCGGAAGGAAGAAGAAGCTTCTTTTTTTTACGATCTTATGATCAAACCCCCTGGTCCTACAAGTAATCTATCCAAGGCCTTCCTTGGCAGGGTATTGCGGAGTGCGGAACAATGAAATTTGATGAAGCCTATGCCTTCAAGGATCCAGCGGGTTTGCCAAGGTTCTGGACTCCAATGAAAGACGGACGGACCGCCAACGACCTTGCTCAAGACCAACAATGAGCCTTGAGGTCAGGTTGCCGTTGTGCCTCCAATTCTTCATATCCAAGGTAGCTGTTCGGGCTCTATTCATTGCCCTCCATTTTTTTTTTCCCTTTTTTTCCCCTTTCTTCCTTCCCTTCTCTGAGAAGTCTAGTAGCAATTCGGCATTTGTATGCATTTCGGTGACATTGCACAACTCGCGATGCTGTTCATGTATGTATGCCAGGGATGTCGGGGATATTTGTCACGGACGACCTGCCAAGCCTTGTCCCGCATTGATACAAGAGGGCGTCTTCACATGACTCCTCTCGCCGCCCAGATGATTGAGAAGGGATCGTCTCAGCAGAAGCAATCAGTGATAGTCTACTTCGTACGAAGTAGAGAGCCGCGGACCTGCTCCTACTGTCAGGGCGTGGAGATAGAGGATACGCTTGACCGTGAGCTTCTATAGTCTCCCTAGGCCCACGCTAACGCCATTGAAGGAGTCATGCATGGAGAGTAGCTGTGAGTCTCGAAATGGCGTTTTCTAGAAGCCATTGATAATTAGTCGTCATACACTGTGCCGCAAAGAGGAGGACAGCTAAATATGGACTATCTCTGTACGAGGCAGTCAAGCTAGCGGAGCACAAATATATTAGTTCATTGTAACCCCAGCTAACGCAAGATGAAGCTAGCCTCTTGTTTCCCTCATCTTGAAGAGCTCGAGAGCCAGTTACTGCCTATTGGCGTCATTGTCCGTCAATGCCTCCGTGAAGCGCACCGGGGTGCTCGTATGTCACATTTGCCTAGTGAGCTGGAAGAGAATATTCCACGGCTTGGACCAGCAGCAAATGTGAAACACACTATCAGCATGGAGAAGCCACCCAGGCGTGCGTCTTCTCGAAGAGCCCTGTTCAGCTGTCCATGGTCACGTTGAAGCTCCATGCCTATGGAGACAGGAATCTCCTGCATTTAGATTGCCTCTTCTGGTTACTGAACTCGATGTCTGTCGCAATCGCCATGTGCTAAAGCGTAGAGCCTACGCTTAAAGGGGAAATGCCGTAATGAGAGAGGCGCCTCCTCGATGAAAGTGTCAATGTTCTGGAAAACACAGCTGTTTGCGGTTTAGGGGCGACCTAAGAGGTTGTCGCCCTTGTAATTATATATACTAATCTAAGACGAAGAAGGTAAGTAAGGGGTGGATTGGGGAAAGGCCAGGCTGCAATCACTCTGAAATCAATATGAAGGTCCCTATGAGATCTCGGGGACAGTCTACACTATCTTACAGCTCATTAGTTGCATCGGGGCATATATACTTCGTACACCACTTCTACTTCGTACTTCGTAATCTCCATCAAGTCTAAACTAGCGAATTAGACTAGAATCAATACGTCAATGTCACTCCAATACTTCTTACTTCCACTCCTTCGTGCGTTCCTCAATCACTCCTCGCTCGAAACTGCAGGAGCGTCTACTGAGGTACTTCGTAGAGAGTGCTGGCATGTGAAAGTGAAAGCGGGGCACAATTTGATCACACCTCTCAAGCTCCAGGGCGTGGCTCGCTCTGCCACCCCCTCTATCCAGCCATCAATCAATTCATCAATTGGTGCCTTCCTCTCGCTCAGGCTTGTGATAATTCAAATACTTGCACTGACATGTGTGAGGAAGGTCCAAGTCAGGTCAGACCTTTGGCCTTGAAGAAATATTTGACCAATTGAAAATCCCACTCCCCCTTATTGTCATGATGTTGTTAGATCAGCCTGTCGGACTTGCTTGCACAGACACCACCCGGACGTGATAGAGTCACTGCAGTGTGTGATGGCGGTGATGGTGGTCATCACGGACGGTCATCCAGCTCACCCCCATTTTGAAGCGCCAGGCCTCGAACAAGGAGGATCCTGAGTTAACAGGTGCATCCCTGCTTGTCGTGCTGCTTTCCCAGGCCCAATTACGAAGTACAGCGACTGGACGAACGCGCTTCCGTTACCAATAAATCACAAACGGATCACAGATCCAAACAACGAAAGCCCGATTTGGATCGAGTCTCTTCCTGTCAACTTGTTTCGTCTGCGCCGGACATGACAAAGTTCCTGGATTCATCACAATCCTACGAAGTAATGAAATTAGATTTCGACTCCCTCGACCGGTTACGGAGTTCTTTTGTGACCATTTCTTCCCACTCATCTCATTCACATCCCGCGCCCCCCAACCCAAATCTGACAGTAATATCTCCATCTCTTATGAGGTCTCGCCGCCGTCCATGCGCCGCCGATGCGACGTCGATCAACCCGACTTGGCCGTCACGCAAGACCAGATAAGACCACTCGGTGAGCGGGCGGGAGGTTCGGGAACGCGGGTCGGGATGACCGCATGTTCCTTTTTTTTTTGCTTTCGTCCCTTCTCCCGTCACCCGAGCTGGCCGACCGCGCGTGTAGAAAAAAGGCGTGATGTACTCTCGACCATGTTTATAATAAGATGAGCGTAATCCTGCGAAACAGTCAGCGGAGCCTGCGTTTTCTAGGTAGTATGCACACCCCAATGACCTCACCATAACAATGAAATCCACTTTAGGTTTTCGTTGGTGGGTGGATTTATTATATGGGCTTCCATAGCAAGTGATGCTTTCCATCGTCGTAAAGGGTTGTCAGCCGGCATCGGGCGGTCTCGAAGATCAGAACTCCCGCCCCCGACCTCTAAATGAAGTGATCCCGCTCGAAAGAAAATCGGGGGGCGTGGAGTGTGGAGGTATCAAGCGGCAAACACTCTTCGGCCACTACGGAGAATGCGGGAGATGTTGTGACCAATATTCGGAACGCGATTCTGGTTCACGACTCAATCACGTCGGTGGAAGCTCCGGAATGTAACGACGACGCTCACTAGATCCAGATATCGAGTCCCGTGGATTGGGGAAAGGAGCTCATCCAGATTTCCTTTTCGCCTTTGGCCTTGGCAAACAGCGCTCGATACGCCTAGGATATTTCACAGCCATCAGCTCAAAAAAAAAAAAAACCAAAAAAAGTCAAGGTTCTCGGAGAACAAATTTGGCAGAGTACGGGATCCCCCCGTTGGTTAGATGAAGTCTTGTACTTTCATTCAGTGGGTTCCTCCTCTATCGAGGAGTCCGTGGGGGGTTGGCGACAGACATGGAAGTGTGAGTGAGGTTCCGTGAAATGCCAATGCCTTTTTTCACAGCGTCAGGGAGGAACCACTTACCAGTTGATCCGTCAGTTCACACAATTATCAACTACTAGGCGCAAGACCGCCAAGTCGAGTCTCCAACTTGGATCTCGATCAGAAAGTAGAAATCCATTTTCCTCGTTCCCGTGGCTGCTAGGCTCGGTGGAAATGGGAGATTCACTCTTCCGGGTGGTGTGTTACGGGTCTTCTTAAAACCATCGGCGAGAAGGGATCGGCGCGGAGCTTCCTGTCGGAAGAGTGACCGGTGGTCCGGAGTGCTTAGTTTCCATGTAGTATCTCGTAAACAGCGCTCGGAATCCTCCACTTGCCTCCGCCTCCTCCGACAGATAGGAAGAAGGCACCTTTCTCATCGCGAGCCTAGTTTCTGGAATAACCTACAAAAGGCCGCGATCCTGGATGGGTCGGTATTGTACTAGCCCAGAACGCCATCAGTCGTTCATAGGCTTCAGAGAGAAGGCCTTACCTTCGGCAGTCCGCTCCCCACTCCGGAAAGGAATAATAGCAGCGCGAGCCGGGGGCCCAAGGGTGACTGCTCACTCTGCCTCACACCCCTCGCTGACACGAATCCCGAGCCTTGCGGAAGGCGCCCTTCTCACGAGGACTTCTACTTTAGGAAGCTTGTAAGGCTAGCGACCTAGAAGCGCGAGTTTTCCGGAAATGTTAACTCGTCCAAACCCGCATTTTGCAAACCTTAATTCCCCTCACGAACACCTCCCTCTCAGTTCCCACGAGACATCGCACTAAGATATACAGAAACACGTCTCGCCAAATCTCTCGAGCTCTCGATTTCGGCACTTGATCTCTGTGTTATCTCATGACCCCCGGGCCACTTTAATTTTTTCTTTTCCTCCTTCCCTTATCAAGTTTCTCATGCAAGTGCACCCGTGTGCCCAAGTCGTCCGATTCATATGCGGCCCACGTCCGCGCGGTATAGGTTGGGACTGATGACAGAAATAACGAGCATCGAGAGGTCTCTCCCGCGAAGCCGCAGCTACGACATACAGACGACGGGAAACGTGACTCGCCATCGGACCACGAGGCCCGAAGGCCAACTCAGCCCTCCCCACCCTTTCTTCCCCAGCGGCAAATCCTAAGAGAGCTTGCATTTTCCTAAACGGGAGAGAGGAGGGGGGGCCCCGGCTGAGACAAGATGTAGTCTAAACCATCGCCATTGGAGACAATGTCTCAGCGTTCATGCCACTACCATGACGTCCTCCGCCGCCCTCGAGTCGTAACACATAAATCATTCACGAGGACAAAAATTCGGTTCTCAGCGTCCGGCGTGATTTCCCTTGCTGCGTTGGCGGGTTTCTGCGCTGTTGGGCACCGCAAGATTTTAGGGTCACGGGTACGGCTTAAAATAAATTACGGACCCTACTTGCACCCGTCGAGCTCCTCTCTAATTCGCGCCCCGGGTGAGGCGGAGCGCCTCCAGCCCTTCGGGATATGTATAAGCAGTGCAATGTTGTAGGCTGCGAGTGTGGATGTGACATCTACAAGATCTTTAGGGCAACGTCTTGTGTTGTTTCAACGTTTAGCCTACGATCCGAGGGAACCCTCCACATGCAAGCACGAGTGGGGTGGGAAAGAAGGAAGAAAGGAAGCTCAGGTGGCCTCTATTTCCTGCAAGCCCGTTCAGTCATTCGGTTTCTAGCATCACCCGGGGACACTAGATAGTAGTCGAGAGAGGTTATCCACGTCGTTTTGGTGGAGGCTTTCGTGCACACGAGCAGATTCAACTTGGCTGGAAGAGCCGAACCTTCAAGCTCGGCTCGCGGGCCGAATGTCTCAGAGGATTCAACGATGGAAAACGCTATTTTGAGCGTTATAGAAACGGGAAGCAATTCAAAAAAAAGAGGGTGTGCTTTAGGGGTTTCATAGGAAGAACGAGATAGAGTGCTTGCTGTCCCCGTTGAAGACAAAGCGTTTTCTAGACATTGAGTCGCGCCCTTCGTTTGCCCACTATACCCACTATGTAGAACTTGTACGTATTTCATCCAATTTCCGTAGCCTTCATGATCATCCCCATTCGCTCCCACGATATTATCCAGAGCCTCTACCGAAAGGAACCAGGGGATCACCCACGATGATCCGAGGTAGATCTCTTTTTTTTTTAAAAGAGGAAAAAAAAATCCAGTTCTATACCAGATCCACCTTTACCTTTCTCTTTCCCCCACACCCTTTCCCTGCTTTCCGCCCGTTCCCCAGACTCCAAAGGAGAGAAGGGTGTGTGTGTCAACCGACGCTGGCTCGGCGGTTCTTGTATCAGGCAAAATTCCCCGTGGCGCCCCGACGTTCCGGACTCGGTGAGGGCTACCTGAGGTCACGAGGCCCTGCTGTCGGACGGCATGGTTCGTTCTCCGTTTGATATATGGGGAAAGGGGAGTCTCTTTTCCTTTCCTTTGCAAACACAAGGGGGGCGGCTTCACTCCCAAGAGTGGAAGCCGGTAATGAAGGAAACAGAGGAGTGAGCCTATGGGTTAAAAAGAAAAAAGAGCCCCGGCTAGTGGAAAGGGGAGGAGGATAATGTAGCGGACGAACCGTTTCAAGGACTTCGGGGGCTGAGGGGTTCTCGTGATGTTTCAACGGCGGGTGGTGTGGGATTTGTGCTGCGCGACCTTTCCTCTCTCCGCCTTTTTGCTACGAGAAGCAAGTACAATTCTCATCATCGCAAAAAAGACCTCAGCCTCCGAGCCTTGCGCTTATCCAAACAATGCGAGTTAGAAATATCCGACCCTCTTTTCCTTACCCCAGGAACGAAGGTTTAGCTGACACTGGTATAAAAAGCAGGCCGATGTGGGGTGTTTCAGATGGAGGGATTTGGATCGAGCAACGTTGTCCAGATATCGACCTACATACATGATGTGTGTGGATATGTTCGTTTTCTATATTCACCAATTGGAAAAGCATCAATCGAAAAATTCTCTCATTCTTCAGTGTAAGATGGAGGGGTGTGAACTGTAACTTGTCTGCCCTTCTTTTTCGACCAGATCCTCACCGGCGCCCCCTCCTACCGAGGGCTGCCACTCCCCCCCGCCCGCCTTTGTTGAAGCGTCCTGATGTTCGCTCACGTGGAGGCGATCCTTAAGCCTTCCAGCCGAGGATGTATGGGCACGAAAGGATCTTCAGTGGCCCGAGACCCCAGCGACGGGCGAGGCTGGGTCGGCTCTGCCAGAACCGATCGGCATGGCATCCGTCGTATTAAGAGAGCACTGCCGATATCAATGATCAATGATGGCTAGACTGGCCCTGCCCCCCGCTGATGGCCCCACCGCCACCCGAG
>JUDQ01000377.1:0-32749 GCA_000812075.1 Scedosporium aurantiacum
ACGGAAAAAAGAAAAGGAGAAAAAAAAAGAAAAAAAAAAGAAAATCCCCCTTGCATGCGCATTACGCGCCTTCGTACGATGTGCTCAACACCAAGTGGCTGGAGAGGATTCACCTGAAACAACATCTTGTAAAAATAGAGCCTCTTGTTTCTCGGCTGCGGAGGCGCAAAAGCAACATATTCGGTATCATTTAGAGGCTCCTGCTGGCACCAGAACATCGCCATGATAATGTTCGGGAAATGAATGGCTGGAGACTTGGCCAAAAGATGCCTGCCTGTCTCTCAAGCAACACACGAAGTCAGGGTTTCTGCAATGCTTCGTATTGTGAAGCTGGTCATCAAGATGAAGATCATCAACAGAATGAAGAAAGACAAAGCTACCCAAGAAACTGCAGAATCCAGGTTTCGGAATAAGGCAACCTGTATTCATGCATGTTTCCATTTGGGACCAACAAACGTAGATCAGTCGAAGACCCCTCAAGCAAGACCTGGAGAAAAAAAAACCAGGAAAAAAAAAAAGAAAAACAAGAATAGTACGGAGTGCAGAGCATTAAACAGTTGAGTGTCTTCATGTCTTCACCTGAGGGAGATTATCATCCAGGCGAGAAAAAGAAATGAACAACGTTTCAGGTCCTCCCTCAAAGAACCCCAAAGAACCAGGGTCGCTGGAAAACCTTAATTTGAAAAGCATGAGAAGGATGGAAAATCTGTTGATCAGAAACCTCTCCGGATCGATCATGGCATGTCGGGACTATTGATGGCTTTGACAGGGCTGGACTCTTTTGTCTGTCCCAATCTTGGGTCTGGGGGACTCAACACGACCGACCATACGAAGTATTTACTTGGCGCATTTTTAATTTCGTAGAAACTGAGGTGGCTCATGTCACAGGGAGAGACCTACAGCGGCTCTTCCCAACCTCTCCGTGAGGCTGAACAGTGAAGCTCGCTGAAACACAACGTCAGGCCTAGGAGGCATTGAGGATGTGATCTAGTACATCTAGAAACTGGCTTTTTGTCTACAAACGATGGATGTACGATGGATGTACGAAGTACTCATCGAGAGTTGGCCTGGCCAGCCCCAGAAAGTCTGCAGGGAGGAAGAAGAGACCATGGGAATGGGTTTCTTTGGGTGTTGAAGGGGCTGGGGTAAGAATGCAAGCCAATGATGCTTGCTCTACAAAGATTCCTCGACATTGCAATGTAGACATGGGCTGTGTGCTGCAAACATGAAGTCTGTTGGATACCCAATCGATGAGCCTGTGTACATGGCAAAGCGATATCTTGGCACCAGAGCTTTGGCATGGGAGCTCACCGAGGTTTCCACATCCGGCGCCTAAGAACGTCCTTGAGGCTATTGGAACCCTTACTACCTTGTGCACATTGGTACTTCCAAGCGATTGGACATTGAACGAATCTTTGGAATGGGCAAGGAAGGGCGGCTGTGCGCATTGTGTTGATATGATATCAATATGCTCTTGCACAGATTCTGAAAGTAGCCACAAGGAAAGACGCTCGATGGCAGCGAAGCCCAGCCCTGAATACCTCAAGATGGGGCTCACCAGAACATTGGAACATGGGAACATGCCATTCCCAAGAACCTAGGGAGTCAACTGTCATTCCGCCAATTCTCACCCTTAGAACATCCCGGTTTATTATCCTCGACGGGTATAGATACGAGACCTCGCCGCTGTGTGCCTCAGGTTCGCTGGCTTTTTGCTGGAAGAAAAATCTTCACCCTGATGATCATTGAGACTTTCTGCGGATCAGGTTCCTGCTCCAGTAGTTATCAACACAGTCGTCCGTGTGCACCATGAGAAAATGAGATACCCCAAGTGTGAGGCCTCGTCTCGGATCCCCGTGCCGCCTTACGAAGTACGTGGTTGGAAAAGAACTTTTGATCTTACTGGCACCGAAGATCGTATTCCAATTCTCAACGTGGCGTATTGTGTTATACGACAGCAGCTTCTCCAGCGTCCGACCCTGGAGACCAATTTTAAGACAACGGCCGGCCACAGCCAGGTTTCCGAGTTTGAGTTTGAAGGCGCGGATGTCGAAAACACGGACGACTGACGTCTGATAGGAAGGGTAACAGCACTACACTTGCGAACGTTGACAGGAAATGATTATAAATCTGGGAGATCGACCCCAACGCGTGGCGGAGCAGTGAGATGCCATCGTGCGACGATCGCAGTTAGGGCCGAGCTCGCCTGTATGGGCGGAGGAATTTCCGCCAGGCGGCGGCCGACAAGGCACACCTCGCTTCACGGCATGACCATGCCGACGAAGCCTGATGTCTTCGACTCGGGATTGGGCGGCCTACTTCGCAACATCATCTCGGCTCTGGGTCTTGGGAAAGTTCGAAAGTTCAAAAGTTCTTGGTATTCCCTACGGATTCTTGCTTCGATCCCAGCGGGTGCACAAGACCCGCCCCGAGGATGATATTCTCTGACGTGGGACTGGTCAGAATGCGAAGAGGGATCATCGAAATGGAATAAGTCGTGTTTAACAAGATATCCATGATATTGTCCCGTGAGCACGTAAAAGACCTCCATGGCTTCTATATAAGGAGCTCTTGGTGTCCATGGAGATCCCTCAACCTCACCATCAAACAGAATACACCAACCGCACCTCATCCCATCCCTATTTCACAAGAACTCTTCAAACTTCTACCAGTCCCCCTTTACCCATTCTTACCACTTTCGCAATGCAGCTCATCACTCTCGTTGCCATCCTCGCCCCGGTCCTCAGCACCGCCCACGCCGGTTGCTACTCTGGCGGCGAAGAATGGGGCGATGAGAAGGGCAAGGCAACTACCGCGGCCGTCCAGGTCTGCGATACCACAGTTGCCGGCGACTTCACAGGAGGCCAGACTAAAACGGCCTGTCGGCTGCTCACGGACAACAAGAGAGTCGAGTTCGTGGTCCAGTGGAAGGGTTCTGGCAACGCGTTCATTAGCGACGATGAGTGCGTGCTGCGCCTTACCAACGAGATCGGAGGCTGCTCGCATGGTGGTGAGAGCGATGTGGGTCAATGGTTCTTCAGGTAAGTCAACGTATCCTTGAATGTTCTATCATCGAACCTCCAGGCAGTATCTCTAACTTATCCTGATATAATAGGTCGGACCCCAACGCCGGGACCTGCTAGTCCGTGGGCGCTTATGTGTCTCGACGGTTTCTCTTGTTCCCCCCTTTTTCGAGGCATCAAGACCGAAGCATCCCTACTGTGATCCTCCTGATTTCATTTGTCTCGCATGGATACAAGTAAGCAACTGAAAGAAGCGCCCCGGCTGCAAAGCCCAGCGCGAGGATGAGAAAATTGGACAATATTTTGACGGGCTGGCTTGTTGGAGTGTGGCCGGATCTCAAAGGAGCCCAATCACTAGAGTACCACTGCTGCAACTCCATGCTCTCCGTAGCCATTCTCCAAGAAAATCGAATTATTGTTCTACATTCCATTGGGAAAGCACTTTTCCCTCAACGAGTGCTACTGCACATTCCTGCAGGCGTGGTTTCAAGCTCACACCCCAAGGATCTCAGCTCTCAGCCCCCTAGACGTGATGTGTCAAGATGCATTGAAAACCCAGATCTTTCCTAAAGACCCGATGTCCTAGAATCGCTGCCTAGCTGGGAGAGGAAGCTCTGAGCAGCGCGTGGCAGTGCTGTGCTGGCTTGGAGGTGTGGATGGAGAATTTCGGGGGGATCGACGAACCTCAACTTCTTTCTCGCCCCCAGGCAACGTACGAAGTAAGTGTTAGGTTAAATAGGGCTCCTCTGGCAGGGGATCGAATCAAGTTTCTAAACATAAACGAGCGAAGTGCACCTATCACAGAATAACAATGTTCACCAATTATCTCCTATCCACCTCCACAAGGCATGCCAATGTCGTCAGAGGCACCACTGAATTTAGACTCGCTCATTTATGTCCCGACTTCGCACGTGGCGCCGGTTGTTGCCAGCTCCCATCCCCTACAGGCCCACTTTACACAAGAGCTCGGTGGGGGGAAGGAACAACGATGAAAAATACAGCAAGTTAGGAAACGAAAAGACTGTACAAATGTATTCTTCAAGACGTGCAAATCATATATAAATACAAGAGAATGGTAAAATCCCGCCACGATACCTAGTATCAAGAAAAATGTTTCGTCCCGCGTTGGAAATTCAAAAAAAAAAAAAAAAAAAAAGATTAATGTTCCGCCGCAAATTCTCTCTCTCGGACATCCTCATGCCTTCATCGGCTATCCCCGCACTTTTCCACATCTCCCTTCGGCCTTCCTCTCCATCGTGCTTGACTTAATTCTGGGATCGGCGACGGCGGCGACAGGGCCTGCGAGTAGGAGTGGCAGGGGAAGAAGTCTGATCGGGCTGTGCAGGAGCAGCGGGGGTGTCATCGCCGCCATTGTTATTGCCAGTCGAGGGGTTGGCGGGCGTGGCAGTAACAGTAGCAGAGGAAGCAGGAGCAGGAGAGGAAGCATTGTCTGAGCCGCCGTTGTTGTCACCGGAACTTCCGCCAGTGGAAGGAGTGCCAGAGCCCTGGTCGATGATGGGGGAGGCTCCCTCGATCAAACTAGGGCCGGGGATGGGGTAGCTGTCAAAAGGCTGATAGATGTTGAAGTCCTGGTAGTCGGTGTAAAGGGCGTTGGCAAGGACACCCGAGGGGGAGGTGCTGCCGCTGCCCTCGACGACGAGATTGATGCACTGGGGGTAGTGCTGGGGCTCGCCAAGAGAGTGGAGAGCGATAATCTCGTGGCGGAGGACGTATTCGCCAGGGTTAATGAAATCGGGAATCTGGACCTGCCATTTGTTGCCGTTGGCAATCAAGAGGTCGGCGCCCCAAACTCCGTTGTCACCAGTGCCGGGAGTGATGACGCCAACCTCGGAGATCTTGAACCAGCTGAGGGCGGTCTTGTCAGCCGCGGAGCAGCCGGCCGAGCCACACGAAGCAAGGTAATCCAACACAGGACCGTGATGAGAGGTAGGCCAGGTGTCCCACTGGAGAGTAACGACATCACCGGCCTGGACATTCACAGAAAGCGCTGCGGGGCTGGCTCCGCGGTGGCAAGCAATCTCGAAGTTGCCGTGGCTCTCCTTAGAAACGAAGCCGTTGTCCTGGACGGTGGTGGTCCAGCCAACGACGTCAGGGAAGTTGTTGCCGTAGCCCATTCCGGAGCTGGGGTCCCAGCCCTGGTGCTCAACACCGTCCGAAGTGATGACGTGGGTGACGTGACCATGGGCGGAAACGGTAGCGGCACTCAGAAGAGCGGCGGCGGCGGCGGCGGCGGTGATGCTGAAGGAAGGCATTTTGTAGGTATGTAGAAGATCTCTCTAAAATCGGTTCCGTAGCAGGAGTTGATGTAGGTCTAGCCCTAGGTCAAAGTCGGAACAATCGAGCTTTTAAAAGTGAGTGTGATTGCGTTTTCAAGCCGTCTGGCGGTTAATGGTCTTGGAACGAATGGAATAAGACGTCAAGTCGAGTCGTTTAGTTGACCTCAGTCAATGAGTAAATGAAGGTGAAGTGAAATGGAATAGAAAGCTCAAACGAAAGAAAGGAGTGTAATCGCTTTGACTCGAGTGCTGCGGGTGAGCCTAGAGAAGGAGAGAGAAGGAGAGCAATCGTCAACGTTGGGAAACACACACCATCGTCTTTATAGTCGGTCATAGACGAGGAGGTTCAGCTTGGCGCCATCTGGAAGTCCATTGGCATCCCCCCGTCACCGCCTCTAGACTCGCATTTTGCGTGGGGCGAGCGACATGATCTCTACCTTGTCAACCTCTTCTCGTCGGACGTCAGATGGAATGAGTGGATGAGTGGCCAGGGTGCATCAATTCCCGAAGTTGCCCCAACGCGTTTGCCATGGATTCCAGATCCACGATGCCCCTGGGTCCATCATCGACCAACTGCAAAGGCAGTAGAAGGTAGCAATGCCAAGAACATGGGCGCGAAATCATGGGCAACAAGCCACATGAGGATCATTGGTGTGGGGAACTGTGTTTATGCTGAAACAGGCAGGGGGGGTTTTGCAGGACGAGGAAATGAGGCTACGCAAGGATGTACACGTACGAAGTAAGTGCTTCTGGACTGACGGATGGAGGAGGCAGCCGCATCGGCTGCATGCGGGGTCGCACAGCGGACCAAGCTGGCCTGGTTAGCCTCCTCGTCCCGTTGAATTTCAGGGGTGGCCAAGAAACGACAACCAGTTATCACAGATAAAGCGGCAGTCCCAGAAATTGGGTTCTCACGAAGGCCGGGGATCGACCAAGGGAGCAGACCCACTAATCGTTGACATGCGGTATTAAGAGGTGGAGAGCAAGTAGACCTTTGTCGGGAATTGAAAGTCAGAGGAGTAATAGACTGTACTTTGAATACCGATCTTGCTGTCATCTTGAGTATTACTTCGTTCCGAAGAAGAACGGACAGAGCTGTATCGGAGGATGGTGGATCTAAGTAAAGACTCCTATCCAGATCTTGGCAGGGCCCTGTTCGTAGGAAGTACTGAGCAGTGTAAGCTGGCTGTCATGATTTCATCTGATAATTTAAAAGAGAAAACTGCAGACATTCGATGCGGAAGATGGAAGTTTGGAGTCGAGGGGTTCGGTCTGATGAAGGGGTCGCACTAGGCAAGGGGTTGTGATTCGGAATCTGCCGCCTGCCCCGTTGAACGGGGATGATGCAGACATTCAATGTTTCCTCGCAAAAGCAAATGCTAGAAGGGCATCTTATCGCCGGCTCCGGAAGAAATCAGATCAACTCCGTCATGTCGACAGATTGATCCTTGGAGCCGGGGCGGAGGATATGGACGATTACGAAGTAAGTCTCCTGGGCCAGGTTGCTAAGAAAATTCGGTTGGCCTTCCCCCATTTCCAGTGCCGTACCGTTTGGAGTTTACACGAAACTGGGTCAGGTATGGTATTGTGGGCTTAAAGCGAGCGTCGAGTCCTAACCAATGTTACTTTCTCTAGGAAGAGCGATGTGATCATTGACCAATATGGCCTTGAAAGGATCCCCGCAGCCCTCTTCCGAGCTGGTCCTTGCGTTTGCCTTAGTTCGCACTGAACAGCATTAGTAGAAGCAACCAACAGAGGGTACCGCTGCATTGCCGCTGTCATGCAGCTGTGCAGCTAACGAGCGCGAAGTAAAACAGACCTAATCATGCAAGAATCATGGCTTGCTCTTGACTAGCCCCATGACTTGGAAGCGTCATCGATATCTCACGACCTGATTCGGATGATAAAGCAGTCAATTGATGTTCTCCTTCACGTGTTATCAGCGGTATTACTTTTCTGGCGGTCAAGGACAAGGCGGTATTGTAGGAGACATCAATGGAATCCGCATGATGACTGAGGAGAGAAGGCGTCAATCCTGCTCGGCTGAAAGCAAGCACTTCGTGCGAAGCATGGGTCTGGTATGGAACTCTACTTAAGTGTTCCTAAGTAGTGTACTAGTCGAAAGGGCTGGACAAGTCCATATTGATTTGATGTCCACACCCCGTACTTCGTATTATAATTGATATTCTGTACCTGAGGAGTTTGTTTACCACTCCGCCACGTCCTCTGTACTTCCCTCACACCATTGAACGCTTTACAGATGTGGTCGAGGCTTGGCCAGCCACGTGTGTGCCTGATGGGAGAGTTCAGTGTTGCCAGATTGTGCGGAGGAATCCTCAGTTGCTCTCTTTACTCAGTACTTCACAGGTGAGGGTGATACTTCATCAATGCGGTGTACTTCGTACTTCGTACCAAGTCGAAGGACCCTGATCTAGTGTAGTGTAGACTCGACCATCCTTCAAAAGGCCTGGTCGTGTACTTCGTAGCCACGAAGTAGATTATTACTAAGTACACGTCAAGGAGGCGGAAAGTCCGCCCTGGCCTGTATTTTATTCCCTACTTTGAATCGATGTCCTTGTACCTTAGTACTTCGTACTTCAGACAGTACTTCGTAAGCCCATCACTGAGAGATCAATATCACACAAGCCCAGCCGCCCCCAAATCAAGTCGGCGGGAACTGGGCATCGATCCAACTTGCAGCTTGAGTTGCATTCGGTGTCGGCTTCTTGGTTGTGCGTGCCTGAAGATAATAATTGCCAATGCTATTTTGGTTCATTCAATGCTTCCCACTCTGAATTGGATTGCTCCTGCCCTCCATTCGACAAGGAGATGCATGGTACTTGGTAGATACTTTGTCCCAACGATTCTTGAGCTCGGATCAAGACCCAATCAGCTTCGCAGTTGAAGAATTGATCTTGGGAGATGGAAGGAACAGTACGAAGTACGTACACTGCAATGTCTGTGGTTTGTCACGCATCAAGTACCAAAGTGGAGAATTTCTCTCCAAAGATACAAGCATAAAGTACAGGTACGACTTCCGCTTTGCATCAATTAAGCCAAGTTACCCTTGTTGGCTCTTTCCAGGGATCAACCGTTCCCCAGCTGCACCTTAGTACTGGTACAGACTAAACTACTTCGTCGTAGCGTCTTGATGTACGGAGTAGTTTATCATCTGTCATCCAGTCAGCGTCTCATGTCAGGTATATTGGGCAAAGGTGTGAAACAGCCAGACAGGTGGCATCTCACTGTCACTCTCTAAGTTTATGTATTTTTTTTTCTCCCTTTTTTCCGTGTCGATGGGGCGTGTTCCGACTACCGAGGAACGCGAGACCGATTCGAAATATATGGACAGATACTTCGTACGATAGCCTAATAATAGGAGCAGTATTTCTTAGCGTACAGCTGGCCCTCTACGAAGTAATACTTCGTACGAGGTAGGTAAAATCCTGGGGCAGGTTGAATCTTCCTCCAATGTGAAAAGTATACAGAGCCAGCATGTGGTAATTACTTCGTACTTCGTACCATATCACTTCCTGCTTTTTAATAGTGCGAAACGAACAACCTTGCCTTCCCAGATTTGTTTCTTGCATCTCGCACACCACCCTCACTCGAGGGCTGGGACAGACGTATACTTCGTACACACTTAGGTACTGTTCATCACCATCGGGTGGTACCTGGAACCAGCAAGGCACGACATTTTGGAGGCTTGCCAATAGTACGACTGACTGCAATCTAGCATTATTACTGCACAGGACTTAGATGTACAGGAGACTTTGCCGACCCCCCGGAATTGGTTCGTGAAAGGGCCCTGCAGAATTCGGTACGTTACAGACGTGCAAGCAATATTATAATCAATCAATATTTATATGGGATGGAAGTGCGAAGTCAACATCGAATGGAAGTACTAAATTTCGTCCCTACAAGGTAGATACGATACAACATTGAAGGTTGTTACAGGTACAATTGTACTCATGGGCAATAATTGTCCCTCGTGTAACGGGACTGGTTACTATATCTGGAAATGTCAGGACATGTATCAAGTACAACTGCATTAATGGATCCCCCCAGGAAATGAGAGTTAAGAATACTTCATACTTGTACAAGACTGCAAGCACGATTACTTTGTACAGTGGGTAAGAGCCCCCTGAAATCTACATCCATCGATGTAATCTAAACAAGAAAACTTCGTCCAGTTCCCCCTCCTCTTTCCAGCACTTTTCCTCTCCTTCAGAGACTCTCCTCACTCCACTCTCTTTCCCAGTAAAGCTTCCCTTTGCTTGCACCGAGGACGAACGGCTTGACAAGGCGAGGATCCAGGTAGATTCTGGAGTGTTGGGAGGCTCGAATTCAAGGCATCTGTCCCATCATCTCACTCATCTCGCTTCTCTTCTCTTCACTTCTTTTCTTTTCTTCTCCAGGTACACTCGATTATTACTGGCGTTCCAGCTGGCTACAGTGGTGCCCGAGTTAATACCTGACCTGACGGGGCTCTGTGTGCAGCAAAGTTTCTTGGTCTGATCGCAGTCTCCCCGCCGCCCCTCTTCATTTTTCCCCGCCCCAACGCACACGGTCAAAGTTACCTACTAGTAAACGCGAAGGCCAGAGAAACAGTAGCGGCGGTCGAGCGGAGACATCAAAGGACGTGGAGCTTTGTTGTGTACTAGCAAGAAATATTTCATCCGACGACTATACAAATTCTCTTGCCATCCTTCGAAACTCTACGTCGCGAAGGATCGAACAAAGATGTCATCGAGCCTGAGCCCGGCCACCAGGCGCGTCACCATTGATAGCTTGCTTCTCCAGTTCCTCGATACCCATCCGGTCAACCCCAACGCCGCGATTAGCTACTACACTAGTCCGAGTAACGCACCTAAGCCCAACATCAACTCTAATTATTATGCTTCCACCGGCACCGGCACCGGCACCGGGCCCGTTCCAGGAGCGTTGCCGGCAGTCCGGCCTCCTCTTGCCACTGCAGATGCGAATCGGCCGGTGAGCGCCCTATTGGTACGTGTCCGCCCTGCTGAGTGTTTCTGCTTCTCTCTCTCTCTCCCCCTCTTGAACTGTGAACCGGTGTCTATGCTGTGATGCATGCCACGGCGGACAGCTGGTGGAGTCTCATTCCTTCGGTCCTTTGATCGTCGTTCTGCGTAGCATTCAAACGTGCACCCCTGCTGCATAGTAGTTCAAATCTTAACACATTGTCCCCCTTGGTTCTAGACTTCGACGGCTCCTATAGTCGACCGAAAACGCAAAGGTGGGCCTTCGACATCGCCAGAGGAATCGAATCCGGCCTCAAAGAAGGCACGAAAGTCGGCCTTTTCGGCGACCGGTCCGTTCTACCTTGACGTCTCGTCGGTGAGTCTTTCGGGAGAGGCTACGCACTCGGTCCCCGTCTATGACATGTGCGACACGGTCCGTCGCAAGATCCGCGCCGCCCTCCGCCGAGACGGTGTCACGCAGGCGGCGTTCTTGCGAGCCATTGCCGCCACGTACAGCGACGGTCGCAAGATTCAGAACAAGCAGCTCAACGACTTCCTCGCCAAAAAGGGCCCGCTCTCGGGCAATCGGAGCTGCATCTACTATGCAGCCTACGTCTTCTTCGAAAAAGTCCGCATTAGGGACGGGAAGGAGAAGGACAAGGATCGGCTTGCCGTCGAGAAGCAGTGGCCCAGCGGCGTGGATACGGTCAGGGACTGCACTTACGTCTGGTCGCGTGCAGATGCCGTGCATATGGGTAGGTATGGCGGCATACACAGCGTCCACTACGGCAAGGGATGATATGATGACTGGATCAACGCACCCGAGCTCAGTCGTGTCCGAGCGACAGACGGAACATTTATAGGACGAACGGTATACAACATGGAAGAAGAAGAAAGAAAAAAACAAGGCCCTATGAGCATGGAGTACCCTGGAGGAATAGCCGGCGAGCAGGAATTTTTAATCGTTTTTTTTTTGGCGGGAAATTTATTTTAAAACAAAAACCTTTTCACATCCATGGATATATACGATGGGAGCCGCAAGGCTGAAATTATTCGGAGGCAAAACCAAGAAAAAAGAAATATGGGAAACTCTCAAACTGACATTATTAAGGGAAGATCAGAAATGCTGAAAATGCTGAAAATTGACCAATTGATCATTTCTCATCATTTCTCATCACGTCGGCAATCGGGAAGCTCTCGGCGATGCCTAGAAACTTTGCTGAATTTTTTTTTTTTTTCCCCTTCTCTCCCCGTGACTCCGAATTTGCGAAGCTACTAATACCAGTTGAGCTCATTTGATCGGCGCGGTTTTCGCCACCCGAGCCGAGTAACCCGTCTGATCCGTCCCCGTGGGATGATTTAAAATTCCTTACGGCGACTCTTATAATAATTCGCAATGGAGGTCTCCGGCCCATGTGCTGAATCGGTTCGACGAAACCGACCTCGATGATATTTATTTTTCTCTGTCCATTGTTGTGTTGTTGTTTTTCAGTCCATTTTCGAGCAGGAGCAGGGGTTGTGAAATAGGAGGTCATAGCTCCTTTGGACCCTCGAAATCAAAATGACGATGCCCACAGCAGAGCTCAAGCTTCATTAAACTTGTCATTTGACCTGGACCCTCGGGTTCGAGTTTTCGCTTGCCAATTTCTCCCTTATTTACGAAGTACAGACTCACCTAAACCCAGGAGTGAGTCCTAGACTTTTTGCAAGAACACGAGAAATAATTCCTGTGAGCAATCAATACCCATTCGACCTACTATCATCAGATCCGCGCAAGGGAAGACGAGAATCAGAGCTGCAAGTTTATACGTATCATTACTCGGTACAAATATTTACATCTCGAGGATTGAACTCAATCCATCCCCCTTCAAAAACGGACGAAAAAAAACAAGGCCCTGAATCTCTTTCCCTCCCAGCGAAGGATCAAAAGATTTCTCCGAGACTGCGACTGCTTGAAAGGATTCCCCTCGAAATGACCCCCACGCACCTATCCGCACCTCAGCCAGATCTCCGGTTCTCCACCTGTTCTACCGTAAAGGTTTCCTCCGATGTTGACGATATCGGACCCAAAAAAGTTAGCTCCGAAGCGGTGCAGAATCCCCACAACGCCGCACCGACACCGACACCGACACCCACTCCAGCCCGCGCCGAAATGTCTCGGCTTCCTCCGACCACCCGGCCGACTGCTGCTCAGCTACTATACCTGCTCGGCTTCCACGGCATCGGGTCATTTATTGTCTCTGGTGGTGTGAACTTTGGTATTGCATGTGGTATGTCATTATTTTTTTTCCCTCTCCCCTCTCTTCCATCTTTAGCACCTCCCACCCCTAGACTCTCTTGCATGAAGCCATCATCCTCGTCTCATGCTTCACTTCATTTTCTTTACTAACCTCTTCTCTTAGCAATGTACCTCCACACCCCGGACCAAATCACCCTCTTCCACCTCCCCAACACCCTCGCCGGCGACGCAGGCCTCACCCTCATCATCCAACCCATCGTGACATGGCTCATCGAAGCCCTCATCGTCAACCTCGACCTCCGCACCTCTAGCGTAACCCCCCTCGCCTACCCACTCTCGCCCTCCTCACCTGTCCGAAAGTTCCTCGGCGTTCCTTCCTCTTCGCCTACCAGCTCCGAATCTCAACAACAGCCATCTTCTCCCAACCGCCGACGTATGGGGCTAGTACGCCAAATCCTCCGCATCTTCTTCTGCTTCATCCTTCCTTCTTTCCTGATCCTCTGGCCCATCTCCGTGGGGATCCTCACGGCCGTGGGGGAGAAGCAAGGGGGCGACTACGTCTTCAAGAATCAGTGGGCGCCGCAGATTTTCAAGCTGGTGCTTGGCGCGGTGCAGGGCCTTTTGATCACGCCCGTTATGGCTGCGTTCTGGGTTATGAGGGAAGGGTTGCTGATGAGCGAAGGCGGGGTGGAGGGATGAATTAGCGGTTTTATTTTTATTTGCTTGATTTGGCATTCTCTAGAGTTCACGATGGTCTCGGGATTGCATCACTGCTAGACATAGACATCACCGGCCCGTTCCGTCGTTAGACAATTGTTAGACATACCCAGCGTGATTCTTAATAGACTAATACAGAGCGGAAGCCTCATCGGTCTCCGGCAGACTTCATACCTTGTTTTAGTTGGGCTTTACAACCTGTCATTCGTCGACGGAGACTTCGGCTATAGCGGAGATCCGAGTTCATATCAAGGGCATCATTTCCAATATCCATTCGTAAACGTAATGCAACGTTCAGAACCTCGACCAACTCGGGGGACCAATATCTGTAAGAAGCAAATATCCCAATCCCGGCCCAGAGCCTTGCATAAAAATGCCGAAAGCGGCAATTTTCAGGCGAGAATAGTGCTCACTCCTCACTCCAATTCTCGACGAAATGGGGTGAATGCGTGTCAATCGAAGGTCAGATAGCAAATTATTGAACGACGTGTTGGCCTGCGGCATGATGGCATCAAGGCAGAAGCAGCTAGCAATGCATGGTAAACCACCCAGAAAACGAAAACTGCTTTGTGGGCTTTCCTGGATGGTGGACGCATAGATAAAACCCTGTTTGTGCCCTCCAAATCCCATTATCGTGCTTCCCTGAATGTCATTGTGTTGTTGTCTCGCCTAGTGGAAGAGTGGATGCAGCAGGTGTGTAACACGCCACCAAATGGATGACGGGCGCAATGCTGTGAGAAGCAGAAAGAAGAAAAAGCAACTGCGAATATATGCGGTTGCTTCTCTCAGTGAACAGGTTTGGAATTTACAATTCGGGGTTTTCAGACTACTCATGTCTCCTCTTGACCCTCCATGACTGCGCCAAACGCAAGTACAGCATATGAACACGCACGCGCCTCGACGAAAACACGGCCATATTCAACAGGCTTGTGTTGTCAATAGTCTAGACTCTTTGCCTTCACGATGCAAAATGTCAGAAACGTGATGTGAGAGGGTGTCAGAACTCCGATGGAGGAAAACTATGGCACCATGCTAGAGGGGCGGGGGATCATTGCATCCTCTCTCAAGTCTCGGGAGATGCGGATCTGCACCTTCACTTCTGACTTCGAAAACAAGGCGAACCCTCCAAAGAGCCCCGCCTTTTTGTTTTTGCAGAGATTTTTTGCGGTGGGGGAGATTCATTGAGAGGAGGAATGGTTGGAAATTCGGTGGTGCGTGGACGAGCGAGGGTGTCGGCCTCTAGAGTCTTAGGATCACCGGAACCTTCACCGGGATCGCCAGAGCCACCAGAAGAACCAGAAGAACCAGAAGAACCAGCAGTATCAGAGAAACCGGCAATTTCAGAAGAAGCAGAAAAACCAGCCGTTTCAGACGAACCAGAAGAACCACCAGTACCTGAAGAACCACCAGTATCTAAAGAACCTGAAGAATTGGAAGAGCCAGTAGAGATAGCAGAATCAGCTCGACCAACAGCCCCAAAAGAACCAGGACCCTTAGGGGAGCTGGAATCCCCAGGATCATCACCACCATCTCCACCTCCTCCATTTGCTCCTACACATCGCCGATCGAAGAAAAGCCGTGACAGCGGGCGGAGAAAAACGGAACGAACGAGTGGCCAGAGCGGCCCACGCTACACGGTAAAGAAACCTTCAAATCTGGAACAGCTGTAAGTTTTACCCGTTTCTCACTCAAAATGACTGGGCTTCTTGAAGTAATCCTCTAACTTCATTCTGGGATCTAATAGGGAAGTATGGCAATCAGTCGTGAGTTCACTGGGGAGACGGCGGCTCCGTAGACGTAGAATTGGATTCAGAAGACGAGGAGCGTTGAGCAGCTTTTTTGACTGGGTACTCGGTATTTAAACAATAGATCTCAATGGACTCCCCATCAATGATTAATGATAGAGACTTCCATCTGGCCAGTCCGAGAAACGGCTTCACGGCCCTTCTGATAGATACAGCTGTTGATCTAGTCTGTGTTCTCTCTCACGCGGTGCTTCGTTGGCAATCGAGTCAGAGACTGCGAACAGACAGAGGAGCGCAGCATCAATTAAACAATCGATACCATGTCACGAAGTCAGTTGGCTAACGCAATGTGCCATTCATGAATACAAGTAGGCATCATTTTAGAGACACCTACATGAGCCGTGTAGGTAATGGAGCCGTAAGTTGGCCTGACCTTTCCATCACCAGTAGCCACTCTCCTCACCCTCCCATCTTCATCGACCATCACAGCACGCCGCTCTATGCTGCTCCTGTCTTCTTTGGATTTTCCAAGTTCATTAACAGTCGAAGGCCTTCGCAGTCTTTGCAACACTTTTTACTTTGCCATAAACATTAAACCCCGCGGATGCCCACCCCTCCTCAAGGACGCCTCTGCTTCTTTTCGAGCCACACGACCAATGCCCTTGAGCCACGAGTGAGTGAGGGCCGCACGGCGGCATTATGGTTGTCCTGGAAAGGAGGTATTGCCGGTTTCTTGCGTCTGCAAGCCCCGCCTATTGGCAAATCGCTGCGGGACTAGTCGGCCACTTTTTATGACCTGTTTTGTGCGGAGCCTGGTCTAGTGGAAAGAAGTTGGGGGAAACTGCCGGGGCGAGAAGAGGAGAGAAGAGTTGTGTGTGTCTCTATGAGTAGGCGAGGGGGAGAGTGCGCGAGTGCGCGAGTGCGCGAGTGCGCGTGGCCATGGTGGCCATGAATTTCTTCCTGATGTACTGGAGTGTCTTGACTTATTTAAAGATGGGCGATTCTGCTCTTTAATTCAAATCCAACAGTCGGTTCATCTCTTGATGTCGATCGAGTACTTTCGTGATTCTGGTCATCCTCACTCTCCATTTGACGTAGCAGTCTCACTCTTCGCAATCAAAGGGGCTCGCATTTTACTGCTCTTTACCAAGATGCCTTCAGCTTCACCAGCGACGCCAGTTCGGCGGCCCATAGGACCTCGCTTTCCTGTAAACCCCAGCTTCACCCCGAAAAATCATCCATGGGTTCCACCTTGGAAACGTGGCCACGAGACAATCATCCATAACATGTACGTGGATGGATCACGGCCCCGTGTCGACTCAGCTAGCCACAGCAGGAACAGCGGCCGCAGCTACAACACGGCGCCGTCAGATCATGAAGACCTGTTGAGTGTTGCGGATAGCTTGGTAGAGAGCAGTGTCGACATTCCCCAGGACTACTACTCCTTACCCTCCTCGGATAACGCGGATCCCAGTCCGGCTACGGAGCTATTCTCAGACAACGACGAGTCCCCAGACCAATATCCCGGAAAGGAAGAAGTCCAGGACGCCCTGGCACAGATAGTATCAACTGCTCGGCAACTTCAAGACTGGGAGGCCCTCCGCAGGGAAAATGATGAGCAAGCAGCTGCGCTAAAGAAGCACGACGAGGAGATACAAATCATTCGGCAAGAGGCAGTGGAAATGCAAACGAAGATTGAACAATTCGAGAGCGAGCTGGTTACCACCCAGAATGATGTTCGTATGTTGCGGGAGTTGGTTCATCAGCACCGACCGGAGTTTACCAGCGCAGATTTGGGAGAGCTCAAAAAGGAGGTCCTCCATCTGAAGACAGAAACTAGGGCCCAGCTGGCGGAGTTTGGGACAAAATTATCGGAAGAGATCGAGAAACTGTCTGCTCTTTTCCGGGAAGGGGTCAGCAGTGTGAAACAGGATCGAGATTCATGGGAGGAACTCTGTCGGACCGCAATCCAGACCCGGGATGCTCAAATCTCTGGCCTCATCAAGGAAAGGTCCCTTGACGAGGATAATGTTCGTTTTCTAACGGAAAAAGTGGCCACACTCGAGGCTATGGTCGAAGAACTAAGGAAGGAGGATGGCAATTTGAAGGAAGCGAACAGCAACCTGGAGAAGGAAAGGGATGAGCGCACAGAGGAATGCCGACAACTTAAAGAGAGAAACGATACTTTGACAGAAGGGAAGCAGGAGCTGTTTGGAATAGTCGATGCCCTCAATACCGATAACGACCGATTGAAGGCAGAGAACGAAAACTTGCTCACGGAGAAAAACAATTTGCAAGTCGAGAAGGACGACTTACAAGCCCAACGAAGGGACTTGCAAATCGAGAAAGACGCTATCGAAGCGGCATTGGCGGCCATGCAAACTCAGCTCGAGGAATTCTACCACCTCCCCTGTAACGAAAGTGGTATTTACGAAGAAGACCCTGTTGAACATCTCAGCCAAGAGATCGTGGCATACTTTGAAGGAACGGGAGATCCCGAGGCAAACTCGGCAGCAGCTTCAGATCTACCCTTGCAGCTCCTGACAGAGGGTTCACACAGTCCCACTGTTGAGGGAACGCCTCCCCTATCCCCACATACAATTCCAGCGAGTAGCCCGAGCTTCGGATACGAGACAGAAAGCTCTGGCTCCGAAATTCACTCTTCTTCGGACAAAGCTGGATGTGAGATGACTCTCTATGACACCACTCCACAGTTCGACATGAAAGTCAACACAGAAATTGGATACGGGATGTCTTCCATGATTCTCCACCCAAGGGTGATTCTACCACCAACACCACCTGAATCACCACGATCGCAAGTATGGGGATCTACTCCAAAGCAGAGCACAACGTCCGCCGTCTCCAGTAGGGCTGCCTCTCGACGTAAGAGGACGAGCAAAACTTCACGAAGACGACGACTAGCGTTCGAAAGGAAGAGATCTAGTCGGCATCTGGTGTTAGTATATCTTTCTCATCTTTCATAAGTTGCCCACTCTATTTACTAATATTTTATTTGGCTTGACTGCTCAGGTCTTTCTAGTTAAGATTTTCTGGGGTGCGGGTGCGTGTATGGGTGCGTATCGAAACGATGAGATGATTTGAGCTGCGTCATGGGCAGTTGAGTAGTTTGAGGGACACATAATGTTACAAAAGCGACAATGCAGAAGCAAGGGCTAAAGTTGTATGTAGAAACGGACGCATGATGGCCCTTTAAGTGTGTAATATTTACAAAGAACAGAGGTTTATATACTCGACAGCAAAACAGAAGCATCCCAAAGCTTGCCACCTACCCAGTGAATGTGGCTCTCGTACCTAGATTCCGAACTCACAGGCACTATTACAGAGCTCAATTAGTATTCCATCACACTTGGCAGCTAGATTTGTATCATGAGTCCATACCTGATAGTAGTAATCATTCGTCTTCTGGCAAGTATACGGCGCGGCACACTGGTGGCTTCCATTCCAAGTCAAGCCACCACACTGCGCATACCTCGGCTGCTCGCCGGCCGGAGCCAACGCGAGGATCTTGTCAGCCGCATGCTCTGACGCGACAACGATGTAGGCAGAGGGATTGGCAGTGACCATGCCGGGGAAAATGGAGGCGTCGACGACGAAGAGGTTGTCGGTGCCCCAGACACGGGTGTTGGTGTCGATGACGGCGGAGCCGTTGCTGCGGCCATCGTCCTGGCCGATCTTGCAAGTTCCTGTACGCGTCTTAGTGTCACTATAGCTTAGGAAAAAAAGAAGAAGAAAACATGGCTCAAGGTCTCAGTCTTACCAATCCAGTGGTTGGCACGTCGGTTAGATGTCGAGACAACCATCTGCGATGCGTTAGTGCAAGTACAATGATAAGGAAGTGAAGGCACCAAAACAGGAATATCTTACATCATTGACATATTGACGAGCACTAACGCCAGGGGGCGGGTATGTCCAGGTCAGGCCGGGGACATTCGCTAGAGCAGCCTGCAGATTCTCAATACCCTTGATAACCGCCTCGATATCGTTGGGGTCACGAAGGTAGGGCACAGTCGAGACGGCCGTGTTGAGGCTGCGTGTAATCGTCATTCGGCCTCTGGATTTGGCGCCACGACCAAGGTACTGGCTCATTGTGATGGCCTCTGGAGAGATGGAATACTTTAGTAACTGCGTCTAAGTGAGGTCAACGAAATCAACGATAGATCTTACTGCCGTCAGGAGTGTCAAAAGTGCCCTCAACACGAGCAGTCCACTGCAGCTGTCGAACAATACCGTCATTACCCCGGATTTCCTCGAAGAAGCTGGGGATATGCTATTAGTCTACGTTCTGGATGGACGTATAGGTATTGGTGATACTTACACTGGACCAATGTTGGGGGCGGATTGGGCGAGGATGCCGGCACGGTTGTCTATAAATTTCGGTTGGTTGCTGGGAATTCCCCTCGAAGTAGAGAAAATTCATATTAGCTTACTGAGATAGAGGTTCTTGTCGCTCGTAATCGGAGAATCCCAGGCTTCATAGAAGTCATAAAACTGGACATTTGGATGGGTGATAACAGTATCGGTCTGGCTTCAGTTAGTACACGAGTCTCTTGGAGACCAGGGCAGTAGCCTGCCACACAAAACAGATCTCCTCGATGCTTACGTTTGTGTGATCCTCCAGATTATATCCAACCGGAAGGTCGATCCACTGGTCCTCAGAGATCATCGTCGGTCCATCGGTCGAATTCTGAACAACTTGCAGCTGGTCAACCGGGCCAATGCCGCCTATATCATGTTAGGACTGGAAGAGGACAGCGACACACACATATTAACTCACTTCGAAGCAGGATCTTCGCGCTGCCAAAGGTTCCCGCAGACAGGATGACTCGTCCAGTTACGGGAGTCAAGGGAACGGTTCCAGTGTAACCTCCATTAAGGAAAGGCTCGACCTCAAGGCCAGTAACATGTCCACCCTTTCGGATGACCCGCTTGACGGCAGTGCCAGTCCACATCTTGAAGTTGCTTCGCTGGCTAGCGGAAACCAAATAAGTCGCCAGCGGGCCACCGCGCTCACCATTAGAAAACATGTAAGGAGTATGGGTAAACGTCCTGTTCTTCCTATCGGGTTGTTGATTCGCTGACACCTCAGACCAGCCAGCACTGCGAAGGCCAGAAGATACAGCGTCGAATCCTTGCTGAAGGTACAGTTTCCCATCCGTAGATGGCACAGTGGTTCCCGGAATCTTCGAGAACACGCGGCTCGTAGCGGCGGCGACGTCATTCGACTTCCAGCCCGACGGGAAGTTGTAGTCCCAGTCCTGGGAGTACGGCTTCCACCAGAGACCAGCATTGACGGCGGTGCCTCCTCCCAGAACACAACCAGCCATCTGGTCCGTATCAGTGCAGGCAATTCCTGCGGAATCGTGCCAGATCTGGTTGCAAAGACCGGGAACGTCGAACCGTGTAAGGGAGGTTCCCTCAAGCCACTGGGGCTTCATGTTGCCTCCCCACCGGCCCGTAGACGGCGGGCCCTTCTCGATGAGAAGAACTTTCTTGCCCTGGGCACTGAGCCTATCAGCCATAGGCAGACCACCGGCGCCACCACCGACAATTACGTAGTCATAGGCAGTGTCGGTAGGTACTGGGACTCCAGTCTTCGTGGGTACACTAGAACTAGTGGAAGAAGGGGGTGTCTCTGAGTTCGTGGGATCAGGTGTGCCACCTCCACAGTTTCCAGTCACGGTCTTGGTGGCAAGTGCAGCCCAGCTAGAGTAAGACGGGTCGGCGATGTTGCTATCGGGTATGGCGGGGAAGATGTTTTGCGTGTCATGCTGTTCGAGACGGATGTTCGCGGGACAGCTCGGGTTTCCAGGCGAGTTGTAGGCTTGGGCCCATCCAAGAAGCATGAAGCCACTGCTCGTGTTAATGCCTCCGGTCTCGCCATCCTGATCCCAGGCAAGACAATTCTCGCAGCGGAAGATGACCGAGTAGTTCGTCCCGTTCACAGCTGAAGAGATTTGCGTGAGTTTCGCGTTACCAGTGTAAGCGACCGGTGTATCGTATCCGCTTGCCCACATGAATTGAGTGAGGACTTCATCACCGTAGGGCCAGGCCATAAGCAGAAGCTTCTGCGGCATAGTACCTCCAAGGGAAATACCGCACCAGCCTGTCGATTTCCCATTGGGAGACGAGCATGTCTATGCATTGTCATGTACAAGTCAGACAGGCGCCGCGGGGACAAATGAGAAAACTGGGCTAGCTATTGGGAACGTAGCGTACCAGAATACCGATGAATTCAGTAGCATCAGTCGACAGGGCATTCGACGGCAAAGCCATACCAATAGTCATACCGCCCTGGGTTTGACTAGTGGTTGCCGACCACGCATCGAAGACGATGCCAGTCTCGGGGTCGGTATAAACCGTAGCGAGAGGGCCCTGAGCCTGACATGATTGCCATACTGCGCGGATGTAAGTCAATCAGTTCATTGCGAAGCCAGCACAGTCTGAGGATGCGAAAGCGTGACATACAGGAAGCTGTGGCGACGGTAATCGTCGCAATTCGAGAAGTGAACCGCATGGCTTCTGTACCGCCGGCCAGCAAACAACTTACAAAACTAAACGAAGGCTGTCGTGGTATGTAGGCTACATCACCGAAGAGGGCGGACGATCTTCGTCCATATAAAGGCTTAGAGGGATAGCACCCGCGGAAACCAAGGTGACGTTAAAAACGTCCCTGGTCGCGGTGCCTCGTCATGAGGATAATCACAATGCTTCTGGTAGGAGGAAATAGAAAGTCCATTTTCCATTGTTGGGGTGGTATTTGGCAGGGTTGCATTGGGTCCCGGATTCAAGATCCTGGTACAATTGGCAGGGCCAGATAAGGGAACTTTCAAAGTTAAGCTCTTCGATCGATCTTCCAGTTCGCTGGGTGTCAGGGCAATCGAGTCGCTTCCTGAATACTTCGCTAGAGCTTGGTGAACGGGTTGAACACAGCGAGGCGACCACAACTCGGAAATATGAGGCTGTACGGGTCTTCGATCCTGACGCAATTCGAGACGGCAACGTCATAACATTGAAGACTATTTTTCTTGTCGAATAATTCTCTCAGGTTTCCTCAAATCCAATCCATGAACACATCTGCTGGCTCATTTCAGGGTAGGACAATCAATCAATTGATCCCTTCTTGCGTCCGGCAAAGCCGTTCTGTCCCAAACGAGTCTCTCGGGCCTTGTCCCGAGCGAAGCCAAGGGATCGAGAGTGACATTTGTGGGGAAATTCAGAGCCCCCTGAAGAAATGCAACCTCAAGATGTTATTCTCCTGGCTCGCCGTTGGCTCCTCCGGAACTCAAGCGAGATGGCCCGGCGCTAACTTGGCATGGAGAACCTGCACAACGTGGATTTTCCGGTGGATTGGGTGCCAGTCAGCATACCTGCAGAACTGAAAATTGGCTTGAACCAAGAAGGGAAATGAAAGCCGGAGTAATAAGTTCCAGGGCCGTGGGGTGCGCCCCCGCGAGGTCAGGAGAAGAGACAGAAGTGCCGCGGTGCTTCCACGTTGGATTCAAGTTGAGACTCGTGGGTCTTGTCTTGCATCCAGCAACATCAAAAGCCTTGATTGTTCGAGCTCTCGCCGTTATGGAGGTACAAAGGTATCCAATCTGAAAAGGACCGAGTCTCTTGCTTATAAATTCTTCCGTAACTTCGCTTTCTCTCCTTTCTCCAGATCCTGGCTCGTGACTCCTCGATGGCGGATTGTGGGCGTGGACACGACGGATATGGGCACGGACATGGTCACCACGACTGGCTCCTCCTGCCATGTATAACTTATCGATTGTTCCCTGGTTCGTGGAAAGAACGGTTGGGCTAAGCGGCTATCTCAAAAGCTATCTGCGACTTCATTGTTAATGGCGAAGGTGATCGAGACGCGACGACGAGACGACGAGCCACATCAGCCATTGTCCCATGGGATCATTTCGATGGGAAAAAGCCTTGAGAGAACAACCCGAGGGCGTTCAATTTTGACGTAGAATAATAAATACTCAATTACCTACGCATCGACTTGGTTAACTGTGGTTCACTTCTGGCTCCTTGTGATAGAGCATCGGGTTTGGATTGTACTGAAAGCTCTCGGCGATAACTAGATCACCAGATCATGTACATGATTGGACTTGAGAGCAATCCTAACACTCTTTGTTGCTCTTGGATGTGCCTCGAATCTCTGCGAGGTACCAATCGTTCCTAAACGCATTGCCTAACTAGTCGTCGGGCAACAGCCCATCCACCTGGCCCAAAAAGTCACCCCTACCCTCCGCCTTCAATAGCGCTTCAACATCAACACGTCCTCCGGTGATGTACCGCTCGCTAACGCCCGTATTGACCTTCTTCTCCAACAGCTCCCTCAGCTGCGCCTTCAGCGCTCCAATTTCCGCTCTGGTTAACTGAGCTGCCTCCCTCTCCTTTTGCTTCTTTCCACTTCCCCTACCACCCCAGTTCTTCACCTGCTCCAAGTCGTCGCTGTCGTACTCGACCCCAAGTTCTTCCGCCGCCGCCTTGACCCAATTATCCTCCTTCTTGTCTTTGTCCTTGGCGATGGTTGCATCCGCAATCCTTTTGGCGAGCGTAAGGCGAGGCTTCAGCTTGGAGACGACACGCCTGTCAATGTCGATGGTTCGAATAAGGTACTTTTGACTCGCCGCCTTCTCTTGGTGGACCTTGGCGACCAATCTCCGAGTCGGCGTTACCTCCTCCGGTGCGCACAGGAGGATGCTGACGCCAGAGTTCTCGCCACGGGCCGTACGGCCAGATCGATGCACGTACGCGTCGGCGGTCCGGGGCACATGGTAATGGATCACTTGGTCGACGTTGGGGATATCGAGACCTCGAGCTGCCACGTCGGTGGAGACGAGAATGGTCGAGTCGTTGGCGTTAGAGCCAGCAAAGCGCTCGATCGAACGTAGGCGAGCCTTTTGTATCATCTGGGAATGGAGTGGGTGGACTTTGAGATTCAAATTCTGGAGCATTGGCGCCAAGCGGCGGACGGCAGAGATAGAGTTGGTGAACACTAGGGATCGTCGAGACGGGTTCAGCATGAGAACAGCATAGAGAAATAGGTCCTAGAAACAGAATCAGAGTCAGTTGCTGTCGTATTTCGATGAGGAATGATGCTCGATCACTGCACCTTCTCGAGGGGACCGCATTCCACAAGTCCCTCTCTCAGCTTTTCCGCCATTTGAGACACGGGGTTTACGTCAATGAACTTGGGCTTTTCCTCGCGGAAATTTAATCGCTTCAGGAGGTACTCCATTGACTGCTCTTGGCTCATCAGATTGTACTTCCCCTTGCCGGCCAGCTTCTGCTGCAATGCCTTGTTGAATGTAGCCGAGAACACGAGTGTCTGTCGAGGACTCAGTTCCTCCTCGCTGTCATCCTGTTCTTCGTCCGCGTCAAATCCTAGTTCCTCACGATCGAGGGCATTGAGAATTTCTTCAGCCTCCTTGAAATGACCCTCCGATAGCAGTCGGTCCGCCTCGTCCACGACAAGGAAACTGATTTGCTTAAACGCCTGGAGCAGGGGGATATCGGAGTTGATAACTTCCCAAAGGCGACCGGGCGTTGCAATGACAATATCAGCCTTGGTGAGTTGGCGCTGTTGCTTCAGGACTGAAAGACCACCTGTGACCGAGCAAACGTATGGGGAGGCGGATAGTCCCATGCAGAGTGCTTTGATGTGGTCCGCGAGTTGATGAGCAAGCTCTCTTGTAGGAGATAGAATCAAGGCAAACGGAATCTTGGTCTCCACATCATCTTCGTCCTCTTTCTTCCCCCCATCCTTTTGAGCCTCCAACCACTTTTCGATGATCGGGATAGCGAACGCGAGAGTCTTGCCGGAGCCTGTCGAGGCCTTGCCGATCACATCATGACCCGCAAGAATTTCAGGAATCGCCCCGGCCTGAATAGACGTAGGACTGGAGAATTTCAGGCGTGCGATTGCGGAAATAAGGCTAGGGGACAAGTTTAATGAGGCCCAAGCAGAAACATCCGTCTCAGGCACAGAATCAGAACCGTTGACTTCGTCTCCATCTGCCGTAGGTTCGTCCTCCTGTCCTGTCGCCTTCCCCTTCTTCTTCTTCTCCTTGCGCACATCTGATTTGGCCGTTTCAGTCGGTTCGTCGGCTGCGGGCTCTTCCTCCACAGCGGGCAAGTCGTCAAAGCCCTCGAACTCCTCGCTCTCCTCCTCGTCCTTCTTCTCCACCTCCTCCTTCTTTTCTTCTGGAACGGCCGTCGCTACTGAATCCGGCACAAAGAACTGCACGTTATCTCCATTCTTAATCACGTCGACACCTTCAATCGCCTCGAGGCCAGGAATTCCGTCGACATCTTGAGTCCAGGGCAAGGACTTCGCGTCGAGCTTGCGGAAACCGGCGCCAGGTACCCTAGACTGTGGTTTCTTTCCCGGTTTGCCTCCAGTCTTGGGGCGCTTTCCGGGACGCGGCTTGTCTCCTTTTCCCGCCTGAAGCTTTCTCTTCTTCAAGCTTGGTTCCATTGTTGATTTGTGATCGTGATTTTGAGTGAAGAAAAATGGCAGACCAACCTGTAAAAAATCCCAATTTTCGTAAATTTCTGGGTTGGATCGGCATGTAGGTCACCGACACCGACTTATGACTAAGCACCTAAGACCGACTACACAGCACCTTCCGAGTTCATCTCATGCTCAATGGAGGTGAACAGTGTGAAGTCACAGGCCTACCTCGTTTGATAGCAGTCTAGACATTTATTTTTTGATCAATAAAGTCTGTGATGTAAACTCTCAATCTCTGAAGAGGTCTAGGAATTGTGATAGGTAAGGATGAGATGTTCATGTATTCCAAGTGTCCCTTCATTGAAACCCAGAACATGGTCCGCGCTGACAATAGATTGCACCTGACGGCAGCTGTTTCTAGCCATATGCATCCACTTTCGTCATCTTCCCTCTAACCAGAGACAAGTTGGCGTCGCATTCCAATTTCGCGACTCGAACACGGACGATTAAATCTCTACTCTCACGAAGCTCGTCAACGCGACGACCCTCGCATCGTACCATTGCTAGCCCCGAGCTCATGCGATAGTCTCAATATGCATATCATAAAGCCATCCTGGCTAAGCCATAGTGGTGAGTTTATGTCGTCCTGATAATTCTTCCAGCACCAAGCTCCGAAGCTTTTGGGTGCTCATAAGCTCAATGACGACTGTCAAATGATGCTGATTGTTACTCCCCGCCCCCCTTCCCGACAGGCGAACAAAAGGATTTCGAGGTGTACAGCTGTCATGTTTCTCCCGATGGCAAGCGATTGGCGACGGCCGGCGGTGATGGCCATGTGAGGATTTGGTCCACGGAGGCCATCTACAACGCCAGCGACGCGACCTACAAGAAGCCGCGACAGCTCTGTCATATGAGCCACCACTTGGGCACGATTCACTCGGTCAGATTCTCGCCGAACGGCAGATACCTTGCTTCTGGAGCGGATGACAAGATAATATGTGTCTACTATCTGGACAAGGGCCCTCCGACGACGACCTTTGGTATGATTTCACAACAGATACAACACACTCCTTACCTACTCCTCTTGGCACATTTTCTAACATTCTTCTTATCAGGATCCTCCGAGCCACCTCCCGTCGAAAACTGGAAAACCCATAAGCGCCTAATTGGGCACGAAAACGACGTACAGGACCTCGCCTGGTCCCCCGATTCCTCGATTTTGGTATCGGTCGGTTTAGATTCGAAGATCGTTGTCTGGTCCGGCCATACTTTTGAGAAGCTGAAGACCATCCTCTCGCACCAGAGTCATGTCAAAGGCATCACCTTCGACCCGGCAAACAAGTACTTCGCGACAGCAAGCGACGACCGATCCCTCAAAGTCTTCCGTTTCACGCCCCCTGCCCCTAACGCCACTCAACACGACATGGTTAATAACTTTGTGCTGGAGACAACGATAAACGCGCCGTTCAAGAGCTCTCCGTTGACAACCTACTTCCGAAGATGCTCCTGGTCACCGGACGGAAACCATATTGCTGCCGCAAACGCCGTCAACGGGCCCGTGAGCTCAGTCGCCATTATCGAGCGTGGTCGGTGGGATAGCGAGATTAATCTGATTGGCCACGAAGCTCCAACAGAGGTCTGCCTCTTTTCCCCTCGCCTGTTTTATACACAAAATCCGGCGGACGGACAAGGGGGGACTCTTGTGACCGTGATCGCATCTGCTGGCCAGGACAAGACCCTGTGTATATGGAACACGGACACGTCACGACCCGTAGTGATCTTCCAGGACTTGGCAGCAAAATCGGTAGTCGACCTGGCTTGGGCCCCGGATGGACAAACAATATTTGCCGTGAGTCTAGATGGTACCATCATAGCCGCCAAGTTCGTAGTCGGCGAGCTAGGTTGGCCAGCGACGGCGGAAGAGAATGACAAAGCTCTGCAAAGGTTCGGTGGCTCTCGGAAAGGTATGGGTATTGCGGAGGATGTCGACGGCCTAAAACTGGAAAGTCATAGCAAGGCCGGCGAGTCTCGGGCAGCGGAATCACGAATGGGGGCTCTAATGGGCGACCTTCAGCCCTCTGCTAAAGACCAAACCTCTAAGACGGCTAACGGAACTAAACCCTCCACCGGCAAAAATGCATCTACTAATGGCCACGTGGAAGGCGAAAAAGACAAAGAAAAAGACAAAGAAAAGGAGAAGGAGAAGGATAAGGATAAGGCGGCCGAGGAGTTGGCCGAAAAGACTGCAGAGAGAGTCAAGGAACTCAAATCCAGAGTGACAATCGGGAAGGACGGCAAAAAGAGGGTGGCTCCGCTCTTGGTCTCGTCCTCGGGAACCGGTCACTCCTCTCTCCCCCAGACTCAGCTTGTTGGCTCTACAACAAAAAAGGCAGCTCAGAGTGAAGCGCCACAGACGATTATAGATATCGCGAAACCTTTCGAAGGCCTGCCGAAGGGTGGCATTGCGACGCTTTTACTTGGCAACAAGCGGAAGGCTGCACCCACCGAAGTGGACGAGGATGAGGAGCCAGTAGCTAAGAGGCCATCCACAGGGCCGACACCCATCCTCGCAGACGGCGGCCTCGACGGTGTCGAACCAGCGGCGTTAACAGCGGCCGCAACTGGCACTATCCCCACTCCCGAATATCTCCGGCCTGCGGTCCTTAACCCATCGATCGCCTTTTCAAAATTGAGACTAGGAGTTCCCAGTGTCCGGACGCATATCCTACGGCCGCTCGAAAAAGGCGTTCTTTTGTCAGAGAGCACACTTGAGGAAGCATCAAGGATCCCCGAAAATATTATCTTTGAGGCACGCAACCCATCGCTTGCTAGGGATCCAGCGAGGATATCTACGTCAAAACGCGGCGTGCTTATCTGGCAGGACTTCCTTCCGCGGGCCGTCCTTCTGGTAACGGGAAACCGAAATTTCTGGGCTGCAGCGTGTGAAGACGGCAGCTTGTACGTGTGGACACCAGCGGGAAGGAGATTGTTCGGTGCCATTGTTCTTGAGTCACAACCTGTCATTCTCGAATGCCGAGATCACTGGCTTCTTTGTGTCACCGCAATTGGTCTCTGCTATGTGTGGGACATTCGAACTCAATCCTCGCCACACCCCCCCGTCTCCCTTGGGCCCGTCCTGGAGCTTGCATGTACATCCCTTAATGTACACTCCCCCTCCCCCGGACCAGGTATCACAGCGGCCACCCTCAATTCTGCCGGACACATTGTTGTAACTCTCACCAATGGAGATGGCTACTTCTACGCGCGAGACATGTATGTTTGGCAACGTCTGAGCGAGGCTTGGTGGGCCGTTGGTTCCCAGTACTGGAACAGCACCGACTCATCCATCAGCGCTCTACAATCCACCGCCGTCGGCGCCGTCACGCCCTACCCGAAGGACGGCAGCACGGCAAACGTATCAGGAGGCATCCTTCCCTTCCTCGAGAGGCACACCACGAACGAGTTCCTGCTCCGCGGCCGCGCGTACAACCTGCAACGCATTGTTAAGATGGTACTTGCGAAGGATGGCTTCGAGGGATTCGAATCGAGCGTGAGCATCGCGCATCTCGAAAATCGGATGGCGGGCGCATTACAGCTCGGTGCGCAGGACGAGTTCCGGCTGTACCTATTCATGTACGCTAAGAGGATAGGCGCTGAGGGTCTCAGGGAAAAGGTGGAGGAACTCCTCAACTCTCTCCTCGGCGGGGTTCTCCGCGACAAAGGCCCGCGAAGGGGCGGAAAGGAGGATGGCAAGGGTTGGTTCAGTGCTGAGGGCGATATTTGTGGGTGGGACCGCAAGGAGCTCCTAAAAGGAGTTGTAATGATTCTCGGTGAGTTTCAGTCCCCCTTTCCCACTGCCACTGCCACTGCCACCACAACAATTTATGACCCACGTCAGAGGTCAGCTGACTAACATTCCGATTCCACAGGTAAATTCCGGGAGCTCCAACGCTTGACGGTCCAGTATGCCAGGGCACTTGATATAACGCCGCAGGATGAAGACGATGACGAAATGTCGGTCGAGTAAGACCATGAAGATCAGCAACTACGGGAGGTTAGAGGCAAGTGTTTGGCGGTTAACGTGTATCTCTATATACCATGTAAGACTAGCATTCCCTGGAGTGTTTACGGCGGCGGCGAGTTTGATTCTATTTGATCTATTTCCTCCGCAAGCGTGTTCCCCTCGGGTCATTCACGAGCCCGAGTCCTCGTGGCATGGCATGCGTGGCACTTTGTGAGCTCGGGACTCGGGAGAGTTGTTCTTGATTCCAGTTCAGGGGTTCGACGGCGTCTAGGCAGAAAAATGTGGAAATGGCATTCGATGTGTTCAAAACTCTTCAAGCGTCAATGATGACGAGATGTGCTGTCATAGTCGGGCCAGTTACCGGATGGTAATCTTCCAAGTGGCTTTCACCTCGAAGTGCCCAGGTCCCTTCAACAATTGGAAGCCATTCACATTGTTTTTCTTGTTTGGTGTTAAATAATATCGTGGGAAATTGAAACAGAGGAGAGGGGGGCACGGGTACTTGGAGCCCTCGGGCGGGAGAGAAGGAGAGACCAGAGAGGAGACCACGGAACAGAGAGGCAACAGCAACAACTGAAGGCTTTGATCATGCAAGATGGCAACTTCCCTCTATCACGAAGTCATCTTGTTCTCTTCCGCTGTTTTGCCGTCCACTTCCACCAGTGGCCACCCTCCTCCCCCTCTTCCTCTCACACACACTCTCTCCATCTCTTCCTTTCTTCCTCTCTTATCCTTTCCTCCCTCTCCCCTTATTTTCTTAACCCACACTTCAGTGTTCACATTCCTTGAGCTCTTGAAAATCAAAGCACACCCCACCACACAACACAACCACAACCACAACCACAAACAATACCAACAACTCTGCGACGCGTCTATTATCCACTCCTTTCGTGTCCCCTTCGTCATTTTCACATCCATTACCCCAACTGTCGACACCAACTTCGTTCCTTTACTTATCTCCTGGTTCACTTTTCCTCTCTTTCAATTGACTCCAACCCACCTCCATCCCCCGACTCGGCGACAATCTCGACAGATACAAAGTGTCCCTTCCAAGATAAGCTCGACCAGACCCTTATACCAGCTTTGATTCCTCCACCTCCACCTCCACCTCCACCTCCACCTCCACCTCCACCTCTTACTACAGTCCACTCTTTAGTGGCAGCTGGAGGTGGTTTGCCCTGTCTGCTTGACTTCTTTCCATTCAAGCTTTGTTACAGACTCTTCAGGACAGTCACTGTCCCGAGTAGTTAATACTAACTTGAGTCCTTTCCTTTGATGCTCCTCTTCATAGCACCCTCATTTCAACAGGAATCACTACAGCATTCACTTTTGCCCCTTGCCTGCGCAGATTCATATCCCTTAGCCTCCCGCTTCTTAACTGTCCTATACAGAATCTAGGATAAAGAAACCAGCATGTTTTCTATCAGAAGGCTTATCGACAAAGTCACATCAATTCGCTACCGTGGTTTAAACCTAAAGTTAGCTGTCTTGGTACTTGTATCTATTTCAGGCACCACTTACTACTACACCAATCCGACCTATGGGCTGCTCTCTGAGCCCAACGATGATGGTATCCTCGCTGTCCACAAACTGCCGGCTGAGCCCAAAGATGTCATCTGCGCTGTCATGACAGTTGTAGTCCGGAATGACCAACTTGAGCCTATGGTTGAAACCATGACCAACTTTCAGGGCGCCCTCAGGAACCAAAGCTCCCCTTATGGCTGGGCCTTTTTCAGCGAAGAAGATCTGACCGATGAGTTCAAGAGTACGATTTCTAAGTTCTCTGGAGGCTCTAAGGTCTCGTACGGACGCATCCCCGAGGGCATGAAGGCCCATCCCGGTTTCGCTGCTCCAACCCCCGACGGTCTCAAGATTCGCCTTGAGTTGCTCAACAATGATGTCAACTCAACACAATTTGTGAACACGCAGACAATTGCCAACCATGAGATACTCAAGGAGTACAACTGGCACATGATGGTGTATCCCGGAGTAAGCAAGCACCCATCCAACATCCCCTGCACAACATCCTCTGCCCGAACTTGGTCCGAAGGGTGGGGTGTCAGAGTCAGATCAACCAATTTCAGACACTAACCTGGCTGTCCCATTTGCAGTCGAAATTCTCGACTGTGTTCGATTACGATATCTTCCGTGAGATGGACTACCGTGGAATAGTCTACGGCTATGGCATGCCCGACTACGTCGATGACGGCGAGAATGACTCTACTAGCTTGATCCAGCAGCAGCAGCAGCGCTGCCAATCCGTGGAGTACCCGCAGAATGTCGCCAGCATTCCGTGGATGTCCGAATTTGCTGAAGTTGACAACTCCGATGATGGACATGTCCTTGGAGGAAAGCCCACTAAGGTCATCTTCAATGGTAAAATGCGAATGGGGGGTCACGAGCTTTCCCTCGATGAGGTTGGGACCAATGCAGAGTCTCCTTTGCCCACGGCACTTATCCACAGCTTGGGCATGCCCGGAGCGAGTTTTGAGATTGGTTCCCTCGACATTTTCCGAGATCCTTCATACTCGGAAATCTCCAAGGTGGTTGGTCATATCACCACTGGTAAGCCACACCCTTCACCCACCCTCGTATGGTGTGCATTCAAGGCCTTTGATCTGATTAAATGTCGGTGGATGAAAGATCATGTATTCAGCTCTCCTGCCCTCAATACCGACTCAGGCTGCCAAGGACATCCCTTCCAACACCAGAAGACAGGAGACGAAGCCTCCACCGGTGCTACGGCAACCCATGGCGCATCCGCAGGCGCACACGGTATGGCGGCCCGGCGGCAGCGTACCTCTGGGGTCTTCATCGTCCTCGATGACTCGTCGAAAAGCCTCTCTGCTCTGCATGCGCACTAGGAGTCCATGATCATGACAGGCTTTGATCAATGGTTGATGAGATCCGGACGAACCTCCCTCCGCTCAGAGGAAAGCATCTATAGCAATGGAACTGGCCTTATTGTGATCGACGCTTTCAATGGCACTCTGCTTTGAATGTAAGCTCATGGAGCAAGCAAGGATGGGGTTGAGCAGCTGCGTGTCTCTCAGTCTCGCCTAGACACCGAACGACCCAACAACGGACCAATCGACAAACCGTTCTTTGCTCGACACGACTCCTTGCCTCCCTAGCCCGGCTCCTGTTCAAAATTGAGTCGCAGCTCCTTCCAACAGTTTCTTCTTCTTCCTTTTTTTTTTTTTTTTTTTTTTTTTTTTTTTTTTTTTTTTTTTTTTTTTTTTTTT